>CM031957.1:22205518-22380518 GCA_018749465.1 Paracanthobrama guichenoti
GATGCATTAGGCTTTAAGACCGAATGCATGGATCTAATATAATGACACTCACCCGATTTCTTTCCCAACTGTTTATTCACTTTAAATGACTGCCTTTACGTACATGCCAAGATGGAAATTGTGACATATTTTTGTGTATTGACCGTATAGTCACACAGAACGTGCACGGGTTTCAGTTTAATGCACTTTTAATAACTCATTATAAAATGAAAGCATTATACGGCAGTCATGTTACATGATTTGACTGATTTGGACGTTCGAAACCGAACTAAAATTTGATTCATCGCACAGGCCTACTGCTGTTGAATTGTTTTTCAAATGCATCACCATTCATGAAAGACACATGATACAATTGGGCCAGTCAGCACAGCCATCTAGGCAATCATTGCTCTATTTTACCAGTATTACGAGGACATAAAAGATCATAATCTCTACGATTCGCTTATAAAGTAGATTGTGAATATCAAGATCAATCACAATATAAAAGCATCAGATCCCCCACCCCTAGTCTAAATGTTTAAATCTGTTGAGGAAATCAGCTTATAAATGGTTTACTTATAATTGTCTCTGCTTATATGCTGGAAAAGGAGTAAGCATGTGTAAAGGAAAATGACACGCTTGAGTTTGAGGCTATACTATTCTTCCAGGTTTTAACTTGAACAATTACTTCAGGCTCAACTGTAATCACAAAGCAAACTGAGGCAATAAAATAAAGCAATCAACAGTTTAAGTCATAACAGCCTCCTAAACCAGACTGTCTGTTTGAATCATTGTGTTAGAGAAGCATTACAAACAGACCCAATTCACATTCATCGGTTTCCTTAATTGCAGTGAACACTGAGTATATGCTGACATGTCTAAAAAACCCAAATTGAAAGGAATCCAGTTAAATTTGTGACAGTGTTACTAGGTTTGCAGATAAAAAGGCAGAGAGTTTGTTTTAACAGAGCTTTAGTCGGTTATTCGCAAAGAAAGAGGATCAGGGGCAACGTCAACTGGGATTATGCAGGTCTATTACATTCGGCTTAAGGTTTCTGTCAAAATCTCTGCTCAGAGCAGTTCCACCCGGGTCTGCCAGGGGCTGGAAACTGAAGGAGGGACAGTGATCTCAGAATGGGACGGTCTAGGCAAAGATATGGGACGGTTTACCTCGGTGCATACAAATGCAGAAAAAATAATGACTTGCATGATTAATCATTAATGAAAGTCAAAGGGTGACTATGAGAGTGGTGAATGTCATAATAATGATGATAAAAAGGAAGAAGAATAAGGATGAATAATAAAATAATCTAAACTTCCAAGTACCACAGTGAACTTTGCCCAAATGCTTGGTCAGAGTAACAAATGATTATCTTATTCACAAGAACAAGACAAACAGGTTTAGCATAACCACAAAACACATTAAGAAAGCAAGGCATCCAAAATGTCAGTGTAAAAACCACTGCTTGCAACCAGAAGACATTTTTAACACGGTTCCACACTTTAAAACAAAGAATTCCCATGACTTTTCCGGTCAAAATTAGGGGAGTGCTGTTTCTAACTAATGACTGAGGGGAAAATGACATGCTTCAGTTTGATTTAGCAGCTTGTCAGAATCACTGGACCCAAACTGACAGGGTAGACTCGTGAAAAAAAAGACAAAACTGTTTTCATTGGTCACCTTTCCTACAAAAACTACACCTATTAATCAGTATTAAGAGCGGCTAGGAGTTCCTTAAGTGCCATGGCAAATAAAAGACAAGAAAAGTAGACTAATGCTCTCGTATGCGTTTCTAAAGTCTGTGGAAACATCGTGATCTTAAAGCAGAGTGAACCTTTTGAATCTGATGCAAGCAGGGCAAGATAAGGCTCTTGGTGAGTACCACGGTTACATTAGCAGAGAGGATGATAAATGGGAGGGGGACACTGTACAGGCTGCAAAAATAACTTCGCCAAGTGGGTAAAGAGCAGTGAAAATGATTGTCAAGATACATTCAAAACTACGAAAATATCAATGCGCAACTTCGTTATTATAGTTCAGTGCAGTATGTAAGTTAAAGACTCGCAAATGTCAAACGTCCACCTCACTTGACGTGAGTTTTTGAGAAAGTGCTCGTACAGCATTATTAAATGTACGTACCTGTGCAAACGTGTATAACTGCGATAAAAAACACGAATCCAATAATTCTCCCCGTCATCGTTCAAATATTCGCGTTTTAGAGAGTTGTTTGTGTAATCCGCAAAATAAAAAAAAATTAAAAAAAGAAAATAAATCAGATTTTAGTGAGTTTTTGATCCTTCATAATATCCAAATGCAGTATATTTCACTTTTCCACAATACTTGAGAGGTCCTCAAATAATTTTTTTATTCTTTTAAGTCCCCGTGAAATTGATTGTAATCCAGTTTATTTGTGTTCACACGCGCACCCCATGCGTCCAAAATTAATAAAAAGCTCAAAAATAATCGCAAAAAAAAAAAAAAAGTTTCAAAAAGAAACGGTGTGGGTTTTCAAAAGTGTAGGGTTTTATGACCCCCACTAAAAAAAAGATAATTCTGCAAGCGCAGAGTTGGTCACTTCGTATCCGCTGATCGCATCCTAAAAGATCCCATAGAAAGCCAGTGAGGAAAAAACGAACTCAAACTCTTTTCCAAAGTTTTAAAGGTAAATAAGGTCCTCAGCCTAAAAAAAGTGACCAGTGTCACATCGTTCAGAAACAACGTGAATAAGTCATTTCGAACTCAGAAACTTCAGTTTCCATTGGAAGAGCAGAAGCTGATGCTGAAGAATTTGCTGACTGAAGTCCATTGGATGTAGATCACTTCCACTTTCCCATTGTTTTGTACAGTCAAATGTAATTCCAATATTTGCCCTCTCTTGTTTTTTCCTCCTCTTCTTTCAGTTTTTCTCTCAGTGTTTTTTATATTTGGATCTATGCACTGAGGTCCCCCGTCACTTCGGGCTGAGGGGATTCATTTGAAACAACGGTACTTCATTCAAACGGCGTGAATAGTAAACGGAATGGTACGTTCCAGGCTCCCCTCCGAGGACTGAACAATGGGCTGTTCCTTGGGAGAATTAACCTCAGTGTTGCCATGTCCGCTTACAAGCAACGTTGGGATTGTTTTATTTTCATAAAATCTTTTCGCATAATTATGCGGAGGAATTCTACTAAACGGGTGCAGTTTGCAACTGTCAATTCTGTAAAATTACAACAATTACTAACTTGTATTTGACAGAGAAAAAAAAAATCTCACAAAAATCACAGTAGGATTTAACACCTAAAATAAACGATCTAATAGAATGTTTAAAATCTTACAAAAAAAGTTTAAAATCTCCTTGTCAGATTTAAAGACACCCGTTTCGTAGAATGGCCCATTGCTTTTATAATTTATAATATTTCCATATACGTGATATTTTAATTATCTTTGTAGGTTTTTGTTTTTTTAAAAGCACTTTATATATAGTAAAGTGCATTTTAACGAAATATAGACTAATCCTGTATTTTATGCTAGTCTGTGCTACAATAATATTAGATGAGTGAAATCAGGTAATTATACTTTGTGCAGTTTTCTAGCGAGATCTGGCAACACGGATTAACCTCTTCAGTGCGGCCTCGTCTGAGAGAGAACCGGTTCCCTCAAGGCAACATTCTGTTTGATCAAACTTTAATGAATTTACATTTTAAAAGACATTCCCCGCATTGGTGAAACAGAATAATTTGCTCTTAATTATTTTAAAAGGCGAAGCGTTGTGGATTTACGGAGTGGTTCATTTGCATATCTATTGAAAAAGGTTTTCTTACTGGATTTAAATTAGTTTGAGTGTTTGTCTGCCTTTATCCACAAAATTGCATTCGTTGGACTCTTACGCCTCTATTAAGTTTGTGGTTTGTTTATTAATTTGTTTTTTTTCTGTTTTACTTAAGAACAGATCTTCTGAAGCAGATGCCTGTTCTCCAGCTTCATCTGACAGGCGCGCGCCGTACGTAACCCAACACCGCCCTCTGCCGGTCAAAACCACACTGCCGCCAATTTCATAAAGACATTTTAGAAGATTAAATATACAGTTTTAGCAAGAGAAACAAGATCACTTTTGGTACTTTACAAGTGTATACCTCAAATCTGAAAGTTTGTGATAATAATTCTTAATGACCATTTACATACACGTTCCTAGACCCTATGTAGGAAGGTTCCCATTTTCCATCCCAGCCCTTTTAAAAAACAACACAAAGCTGTCTGACGCATCTCACACAAAATAAAATACAAACAAATAAGCCACAAACTGACAAACAATTGCAAATTCATTTTGAGTAAAATGCTCAACCTCTTGCAAGGAAAGAAACATTCCTCCTCATTATTGTATGCGTATGCTCAAAAAAAGGCTATATCCCAGAACTGCCCCTGAATTTGCCATTTTTAATAAAGAGGACCTAGAAAGCAGTCAGGACAGTGAATATTTATCTTAATTGCAATTTAGTACAAATTATAATCTATAGTACCAGTGAAAATGTTGTAAACACCTACTCATTCAACGTGACTTTTCTCCACATTTTTAGAATAATTAGCAACTATTGAATAATTAATGCAATTAGAATTATGTAGAATTTTTTTTAATTTTATTTTAGGTTCTTCACCACAACGACACTCTCTGTTCCAAGTCATCCATTTTAAAAATGTATTAAAGTCTTTAGATTAAACGGTTTTTAACATTGCAAACAAAAAAAATGTAACATTTGAACATCTGAACCAAATTCAGTCAGGAGTGTCTAATCTTCCGTCTGGTAGTGTGCCAAAATAAAACCCCATATTAACCTAAAAAACTTGTGCAGACATTGATCTAAACTACAAAAACTACAGCCCATTCACGCCAAGCCTCCTCTGAGATTTGTGACTGTATTCAATCTCACATCCCGTCACCAAAGTTCCTGACCTTCACCAGTCCAGAGATGTGTCAAAAAGCCTGATATACTAGTGGATATGGCAGTTTTATGGTGAGTAGACAGGATCCAACATCTGAGCCAAATATCCATCCTTCACCTGTCCTCTAATAACACAGAAGGACAGCCAAACTACAATCCTCCTGTTCCTCTACATCAAACCTCCTGTGTAACGCTTTCAAAACCCCAAAAACCTGAGCTCTTTGATTCAGCATAACGTTGATTCAGTGCTAAACCACCATCAAAAGAGCTCAACATTTCTGAGCAGCATGAAACAGCGTACAAACACATAAAACTCCAGGCATAATTCAGTGCTAATCTATCCCTTGTGTCAGACATATGTGTTTAGATATCGTGAACTTACTCTGGAAGACCTGGTAGCATTTATGCGCCTTGCTGTAGAGATGGCGTGGTGGCATTGGGCCGTGGTGGGCTCCTAGCAAGCTTCCTCGCAGACGCTTACACCACTGGTTTGGTGGGTTCCTGAGGCTTGCGTGGCGAGGGACTCCTGGAGTTCCTCCATGCTGGACGCCCATCATGATGAAAATAGCCAAAACCGAAACAACCAGTGTCATGTGCTCCATGATGGACACGTTCTGACTTGATTATTTAGATTATCTTCTATAACCAAGCTAAATGATTCTCACAAAATCAGCTACTTTAACGCGCCAACTTTTGTTAATCAGACGATCTTCTGGAATCCAAGAATTATCCAAAAAAATCCATTATGTATTATAACTCCAGTTGCACTTTAAGACTAGTTTTTAATCTCAAACTCCCCAAAAAAACAACCAAAACCTCCTCATTCCTCATCATGGACGCTTTAATTCTTATCTCAGCACATGATAGAACTTTTTTTAATGAGCCAGAGACAATATGGTCTGTGAGGACCACTCCCCTTTTTTGGATTTCAATATCTTGCACATAATAACCTTTATCCTGTTCACTCTGTTTGATATTCAAAGCAAGTTTTGGTGGATGTTCTCTCTTTTCTTGTGATGTCTCTATGCGTGTAAGAGAAAAAGGGGTCCCTTTCGGACTCCATGCTGGGGCGTCTCTTTCAACGTGGACGGACCCCCCTCATCCAGCCTGGGCTGTATCGGTATGGGGGCGAGGGTTTGACACAAGCAGCGAGCGAGAGGGAAACACATACCCTTTCCCCCTGACTAAGACTATTTTACGCCTCCTTTTCAAGCAGCATCACCTAACAAAACAGCACAGGCTAAAACAAAAACATTCTCCAAGAACAATACTCCCCATAGAGAGAAGAAAAGCTCGCTTTCAAACATGAAAGAGAAAAATGTCACATTTTTATCTCAACGTGGGGGCAGTGCATCTTGGGACTTCATTCAGGAAAGCGTGGGCGAGATTTGAGTCTCAATGCAGTTTAATGTTTAATGAGATTTATTTAGAGTAACAATAATAGATTAAGCAGTACATTTTTAACCAATAACCATATGAACATTTGTAAATTAACAAATTTATTTCATTTAGATCAATGCAGGTATCTTTATGTGGTGAGAGGAAGGTCCTAGCAAATTGTCTGTCGGCTATTTTTAGACCAAAAGCGCTGCCCATTTACACATCCATTCCAATATTATCCTCTACCACTCCTGCCAAAAACTTTCAGATGTTGTCCTTGAGAGTAAAATCGTGTTATTTCCTGACAAATTTAGAGACTTTAAAATTCAATACACTATGCTGATGCTTCCCTTTCGCTCCAGGTGCTGGAAATAGATAAGATGCTCAAAAAGACGGAACTGAGTTTCTTTTCTAATGACATGTTATAAAATTATTATCTATACTTAAAAGATTTCATATTCTAAACCATTGTGAGATGACTGTGGTTGACATCTTTAGAGAAAATGTTTTGCTAATCCCATAAAAAGCTCTGACAGTCAGCCCTTCAGTTTAGTCATTCTGACTCAGGGTACGTTTACACAAAAACTATGTACTAAAAACGGAAACGTTGTTCCTTTGCGTAACGTTGTAAAAACGATCCCCATTCACACAGAACTCCGAAAACGGCTAAAAACACTGTTATTCATGCCAGGCCAGAAGTTGGCGATGAAGAAACACTATGCTCCTATAGACTGAACACAGCGATAACATGATAACGGTATCGTTTTCAAAAACGCACACTTTGAAACCGATTTTCAAAAGTTTGCGTTTTCAGCCCCCCAAAACACCGTTGTCATGTAAACAGCCCCTAATTCCAAGACATGGGATTATTTTTTTTATTAATTATAATTTTTTTTTAATAGTACACACACACACACACAAAATATTATATATATATACACACACACACATATACACAACTCATATATATGTGTGTGTGTGTGTGTGTGTGTGTGTGTGTGTGTGTGTGTGTGTGTGTGTGTGTGTGTGTGTGTGTATGTATGTATGTATGTATATATATATATATATATATATATATATATATATATATATATATATATATATATATATATATATATATATATATATATATATTACATACACATATATATATATGAGTTGTTGTCATTCTCTATTAAAAAAATAAATAAAGAATGCAAAATGATGTATGATTTGTTGAAATCTGACAAAAGCTACACCTGTTTGAGTCAGCAAAGTCAATTTTGAGAAAAATCGAGTTAAAGTTTTCTGAAGGTTCCAAAACAAAATCACCTAGCAACCATACTTTAAAATCCCTCGTAATAACACCAAATTTGACACACGCCAAGTCAAACCTAAATATCTACAGGAAAAATATAATATTCAACTTTTTTTCCCATGATACCACAATTGTTTGATTAACATTAATGAAACAGACAATTGAAATAATTCTGTGTATGTGAGTATATTGGGACAAAATCATTACTAACAAAAGTTTGTAAGTTTGTGTGTGTGTGTGTGTGTGTGTGTGTACACAAGTACTGTATACACACACTACAAGCTTTTATGTTAGATGTGATTAATCGTGACTAATCTATTTGACAGCACTATATTACGGGGCTGTTGAATGGTTGAATCTGACTGGTTGATGAACATTCTAAGGTGTGCAATTATTTTCATGGAAATGCATGGCTAAGTAGTTCCAGGCAGGTCTTGACAACATTACGGTTCCATATCATTATCGCCAAATGTCCTTACAGCCGACAACAGCAAAAGAACCAAAACCCACAAGCAAATAAATATAGTAAGCAATAGGATAAAAATATTTCCATGTTTTTTGCCACAAAATTACGTTTTATTATGTATGGAAAGCACATAGTCTCTTTCTCCCGCTCTCTCTCCCAATCAAACGCACACACTCGGAAAGAATCGTGTTGTCAGCTCTGCTCTGACGATTTTATCAGTCAAATATTTCTAAAACTTGAAAGCTACATGACATTTCTCACTAGCAAGGTAATAATGGCACTGTTCTTGAAGCAGATAAACTTACAGATTCGCTATTAGTAGAGACGCTGCTGCCGAACACTGTTGAGAGACTCAGGTAATTCATACACACTTTCTCTCTCTCTCTTGCTCTCTAATAACCGCATTAATAACTGCATTAGTCTGCTATCAGTGACTAATGCCATTACTCCATTACTAGCTCTAAAATGACGTTTTGGAATTAGCAATGGAGGATTAGATGATTAAGAAATTTGTTCTACACATTGACTACACAATTGACTCCCGACTGTATCTGTTTGTATCTGTCTCTGTGTGTGTGTGTGTGTGTGTGTGTGTGTGTGTGTGTGTGTGTGTGTGTGTGTGTGTGTGTGTGTGTGTGTGTGTGTGTGTCCTGACACACACACACTAGGTGTGCACAGAAAGATGTTCTAGTTCTCTTTCGTGCTTCAACAAAC
Source organism: Paracanthobrama guichenoti (assembly GCA_018749465.1). Classification (NCBI taxonomy): domain Eukaryota; kingdom Metazoa; phylum Chordata; class Actinopteri; order Cypriniformes; family Gobionidae; genus Paracanthobrama; species Paracanthobrama guichenoti. The sequence goes on from CM031957.1 coordinate 22,214,275, forward strand.
AATAACACAGAATTATGCCAAAATGCCTGTTTTTTCAGTTCACCCAAAAATAAAAATTGGATGTTTATCTGCTTACCCCCAGGGCATCCAAGATATAGGTGACTTTGTTTCTTCAGTAGAACACAAATTAAGATTTTTGGTTCCAGTCTGTCAGTTGTATAATGTATGTGAATGGTAACAAAATCTATGAGAGTAAAAAAAAAAATGCACAGACAAATAAAAGTTAAACCCTGCGTCTCCTGACAACACACTGATGCCTTAAGATGCAAAACGAACGGTTTGTGTGAGAAACTGAACAGTATTTATATCATGTTTTACTTCTAATACACCACTATGTCCAACAGCCTTGAGCGAGAGATGTGGCTGTTGGACAAAGTGGTGTATTAGAAGTAAAACATGATATAAATACTGTTCGGTTTTTTGGGTGAACTATCCCTTTAAATGAAGTTAAAGAGTTGTGAGAAAATGAGATGTGACAGCGCATCAGATCCGCGTCATGTTCGGCAGCAGCAGATCTTAAATTCACAGCAGCCACCAATGATGTCTGTCACTAATGTAACAAAGGTAACAGATACAATTTTAGCTTTAATAAGGATTAATCTATATGTAAGTTATAATTTATGCAGTTAAGACTGTAAAGTGTTTGATAACTATTCAATTTCTGTATATTGATTATATATGAAGGCCACAGGTAAATAGGACATTTATTATAATGGGTTGATGTGAAGATTGATCTAAGTTCACTTAAATTAAAAGTTGTTATTTTTTAAAGCCTAATGTTGAAATTGGTACCTTTCAATTATACAGTAATGCTGAATATCTATCATTAATGTTTAAAAATATCCCTTTCATGGAGTCATCAGCACCAGTGATTCTGGACATTCATAAAAAGATGCCATTACATAAAAGGACAAAGAAAAAAGAGGTCATCAAAAAAGTTTGCAGGAAGATACAAATCATCTGCAGTGTCACTATGTTAAACCAGCTATGATGAAAGACAGCAAATCATTTCTGTTGTGAAGTACAGGAATGCAGATCACACAGCTGCCTGTCTGCAATAATGCATATATGGAGCTCCATACAGGCACTGACAAATCTGTTCGGATCTCAGATGAGGAGCAAATCCTGTGAGGACAACTACGAGTCGCTAAGCCTCTGACCTTAGACCTCTGACACGAGGCCACACCGGCTGGGAAACACTGTGGTGCACTAAGTGCTACCCTGTCATTCCCAGAGATTCTTCCAAGCAGAAAACTTCCGTGACTTGTCAGCCTAGCTAAGAAACAACCAAGCTAGGTTCAAGCGATTTCTCAGGACATCAGCACAAGTGTTGTCACTGGGAAAGAATGTCTTGCGGAGGGCCATCTGGGCTGCAACCAGGATACGGTTCAACCACAGATTCACATTAACAACATCAACCAAAAAGTTTAACAACATAAAACATGCTTTTAATCAACGCTGAGAGATTTTAAAAGGACAAAAAGGAAAAAGCTGTGGAAAGGTGAGGCACAACAGAGCTGCACATTTCTCAGACAAACAATATAAATGTAAAAATACATCCGACAGGAAAGCACACAGAGAATGGAAGTCTAGAATTGCATGAAAACAGCATAAAGAGGACATTCTCTTCATTCATTGCAAACCCTGTGTTGTGCTTTCAGAACTAGGGGTGGATGGGCTGGGGGGCGAGCTGAACAAATCTGTTCAGCTGAACAAATCTGTTTCTGTTTTGCCATTCAGAGAGGCCCTCCATGAAGAACCCTGCCACGACTGACATTACAAAAAAAAAAAAAAAAAAAAAAAGACAGACAGACGGCGAAATGAGGGAAGTGCAAAAGAACGCGAGAGCTTTGCATTACACCGCAATAGGAAGACACAAAAGCTTGGCTAACGGGTAAACAGGCTGTTGCGTTTCCCCTCGCCTGCGTGGGCTGAATCCCCTTCAGCACCCAGTATCTGTTCAGGAGACAGAGGCTAGCATTTGATTGGGAGAGAACGATTTATATATTCATTCTTTAGTGGTGAAGATTGCAAATAAAAGTGTGCGATATGTATTTGTGTATCTCCTGTGTATTGGTCAAACAACCAGATTAAACTGGACATGTGGATCCACATATGCTGACATTGAGCTTGGCTCTACGACATCTAATCTGCACAATGCCATGCACGAGTGCACCAGGAGTAACAGGCCGACAGGATCCAGATACATTAACAAAGAAACAATGGTCTTTCGGATAACTATGGGACTTTTCAGCTTGTCCCAATCTCTAACTAGCCTCATCAGAAAGAAGCACGTCCCTCTGCTCTCCGTGTATCCTTTATGCAGACTGGCAAGAACAAGACGCATTGTGTTTTCATGCTTAATTGGCTTAATTGGTTTACTGGTTGGACAGACGTAAATGAAAGGAGAAGCTGTCTAAGAGAAACTGAGCCAAGTAGTGCCTTTGTCTTTGGCTTCCATGTGCCCTCCCCACCTTCACAACGGGGGATTCGACCAATCGGTGCCTCGCAAGCTGTTGGACAAGACCCTCACCAGCAGTCCTGCTGAATTATTAACACAGCCCCACAGAGCAGGAGCGAGAACAAACCTGGGGAAGTTTATACTACACTGCAGCAAGGACAACTTGATATTCCTCAATCAAAGCTTATGTACCCTGAGTAATGATTAAAACAAGAACAAGTGATACTTTTGCTTACCCTTACAGTACCATGCACCAAAGTGGAATTAACTGCCAATCCAGGACAAAAGGGAGACAAGAGGTGTGCATCTAAAGTTTGCTTGGCACTTGCAAAGGTGTTATGCACGACAGTTGCCTCCATTTGTTTTCTGGCTTGCAAAAACCCAAGAAACCAAGATACTGCATTTAATTCAGCACCAGAAAATTGACTCTCAAATGGAGTCGAAAATAGTAATTCTAACAGAATGAAGCTAGTATAGCTTTTGACTGGTTAGAATGACCCAACCGTAGAAAAAAATAAAGTGAAAACCCTGCACTTCATTTTGATTTGATTTATTTAGGAATGCACAGGGTGCTGCTTTCTGATTTAGAGAGAAATAGACATATTCTTGAGCATTTACTTTCCAAATCACACTGATGTACAAAAACATCTGCGCCTGCATGTGTAAATTCATCTCTCTCAAGTGGATTTATTTGCACCACAAATGGAAGGATTTAGAACATGTTTGACATGGTCTAACACATGGAACTCACATGTGAGACGGATCTTTACAGTAATGGCCAAAAAAGTTACTTTTCACCTCATTCTCCTTCCCACACACTCCAGTGTTCAACCTCCCAAACTTCTTAGGTTCCCTCTCTCATGTCCTCTGCTTTTAAAAACACGTCCTTTCTCCGAAAGAAACACTGCAAGGGTTCTTTCCGTCTTCCTGCTGCTGTCAGCTGCCAAAACACGCAGGTTGCAGCGATGAGCACTATAAATATGATGTACGGCTTATGCAGTGCCACTGACCTCACAACACGCGCCGAAGGAGAACGGGGGAGCAGGTGCCATGCAGATTTATGACACTCAGCGAGAACTTTCACCCTCCGCATACTCTCATGCCCCAGCGAGCAGAGAGTCCGGCCCGTGATGGCTGAACATATTCACTCCTCCGTGACAAAACAGCATGTGGGAGAAATACAGAGTGAATGTAAAAATGTGCAATTGTTTGGATGCACTTTTGTAACTTTGCCTGTGGCAACTGGCACTGCTTAAAGTTCTCCAGCCACCCCCTTGTTTGGGAAGTTTTTGAGAGTTTTACAGTACTGCTGTTGATACTGGAGTTCTTTTGGGGGGAGGGGTTCTGTCATATTCATATCAACTGAGGGTGTAATTTCTGTGGAAGTTGCATTTTAAAATATAGCATCAATACTCAATGGCCAGTCGTGTGCGAATCAGAATTTTTCTAAGCTACATGTCAGCATTTCTGAATATGCTGGTTTGGAACCAGCACAGGTTTTTTTTCAAATCTGCCAATCAGGTAGAAACTCATTTGACAGTCATGAGGGGACCATATGGACCTCCAGACTCAACACAAAAAGGGGGGCGTTGAACTTTCTTTTTCACCCCGTCTTTTCCCTTCAGGAAAGTGCATGCCACTTATGACTCAAGCTTAAAAGCGACTTCTTTGGAATTTTGAAGGTTATTTAATTTTGTGTACCAAATGGCGCTTAGCTAGCACTTGGCAACGACGAAACCATTTTGTATTCCTTCACCCGTGCTAATCTCAGCGGCAATAATAAACAAATTTAAATTCTTTATCCTGTTCCAAACAGACGTGTTGCAGAATAATGAGAGCCTCAGCACCACCAGCTTCTTATCTCCAACTAGTCCTCTCCTTTCATTCTCCACAGCACTCCAGTCACTCTTGACAGAATTAGCCTGGTTCAGCATTGAGAGTTTGGCCTGATGGCCCTATTTCCTAGTACACTGGGAGAGTTAAGCTCCGGGATTTGTGATGAAAAGAGATTGGATGGGGTAAAACGAATATAAGAAGTGCCCACATCCTGTCCTCTTGTGGAGAAACCCCTCTGGTTGACTGCGGTGGAGGTAATTACATCTCAAGTGGGATCGGACCTAAAGGAAGGACCTGCATTTGCCATGTTTTCCACCCTAGGGAGAAGCAAGCGCTTTGTGGGGAATATTCTTTGTGGATAAGCTCCATTGTAAGAGTGCTTGTGTTCCACGAGGGGTGGAAAATTTTAACCCTGAACGTGTGGGAGATTTGCATTCACACATCCCCGAGGCAGAAACCACAGCCACTATAATAATACAGGGCATTAGGAAGGCAGTCATACTAATGATTGTGGGGCCTTCAAGGTCAGGGCTTTAGGCCTGAGCAGGACCCTGTAATGAGGATGCACAGGAGACGGGACTAATAGAAAATTCAGTCTTTGGCCCCTTTTACACCTGGTACTAAGATGCGATCTGATCACAAGTAGATGAGGGAAACACATTTCCGCTTACACCTGGTGTTTTAGTCTCTTTTGTCCACTTTCAACCACTTCTGTCCTGATTTCTTCAAGGGGAGGTTCTAAATCAATAGGCTTTTTTAGATCTTTTGATGTAAATGGATGAAATAAGCTCATGTAGTTTACATATGAATGCAACCGGAGATGATGGAAAAACACATGGAGAGGAGCAGCTTTTAGAAATACAAGTGTGTGAGAACATTGTGCTTGGTGCGTTTTCCGTCTTCAAACCAAACCTGGGTCTTCAGCCGACAAAGTTTAAATCTCGCCTGGCTAGCTCGCTTCCCATAAATTGTATGCGTTTGGTCAGTAGGCGGAGAAATAGCCTCTTTTTTGGCTGTTTGAATGCATTTGACCACATGAGTGTCTACTCTATGGGCCCGTTTACACCTGCTCACTTCATGCGTTTTCTCTGATCAGATAGATATCCGATTGTGAAAAGACCATGTGTAAATGGCCTCTGAAATGCATTTGAGACGGATTTAAATCCGATCACTCAAACCAATTCAGGAGGTGGTCTGGGCCGCATTCCAGATGAAACTGAACAAGTCTAAATGCATCTGGTTGTTGAAACCACATATGTAAGTTTTACTCCTCCCAACAACGCTAAAAACTAAACATGTGAGAGCATGTTATAGGCTATATGAATTGAAGATCTGATTTATATCTGATTTAAATCGTTTTGATAAATCAGATAAAATGTAAAAATGCATGAAGTGACCAGGTGTAAACAGGCCCTATGAAAGCAATCCAGTTGAAAGCGTTTTCGACTACCGCTGGAAATGGAAGCTCAAAATGGTTTAGACCTCATTTACACCTGTATTTAGCGTCGTCCACTGATCGACCAAAATGCATCTTAATGCCAAGTGTAAACAGGGCCTCAGACTGTCACAACCAGGTGCATACGGAACCACCGGACATCAAGTTACGCAGCATGTTGTACCCTGACAGTATATTTAGTGTAGTTGCAACAAGATGCATGAAGACTATGCATCACAAACGGATTAAATATTTTATCATACCACTCAATGCATAGCTTTTCATTCCATTTCAAAGATTCAATCTTCGATAAGGGCAAGAGGTACATAACACTTTCATGGCATACATTTGAAATGCCATGCACAGATGTCTGGACAAACATTTGCTTTGTTGACCTTCAATTTTCCTACTTCCCTGCAGTTTCTCTTCCAAAGAGTTGGAATAAATAGCCTGTCAGTGCTTACACAAGAGATCTGTTCCATTTGTATAAGGACACCATTCTACAAAATAAAGAATCTAATGCATCTTTGATGCTCATTTTTTGGGGGGCTAAGGGCTTTTGAGACAAAACTACACCGCCATTCTCTGCACAATAATAGTTTACAAAGATTACAGGCCTGTTCCAAATCCTATTGAGCTGCTTCAGCAATCCTGGCAGCTGCCTTCTATGGAAGCATATTAACTGAAATGGAACATCATAAGTGACTGATCTGGAACATTCTATAGAAACCTTTTTTTGGTAAAATAATTAGCTTTCAAGCCTTTTAAACTATTACTGCTACAATCCAGTATTGAAAGAATTGCATTAATAATTGTCGGAATGCATTAAGGTATTGCAGTTACCAGTATGACGTATTTGAAGTCACCTTAAAAATCTGGACCAAATAAGGTATCTGAAGAGGTAGCATGTAGGGCTGCAACAACTAATCGATAAAAAGATAATTCGGGTCTGCCCTCTGTGCACGGGAAAACTTCCACCAGTCGTGCCAAATTACACATTTCTATGGACAAAATGCATCTTAAAAATAGTGGAGGAAACGTACGTGATCCAAGTGCCCAAAACATGAGAATTCTTTATTTTAAGCTTCAAGCTAATGCATTAGCATTTAACATACCCTGTCATGCGCTTTGACAGATGCGCGTGCGTCCTCAGCACAGAACGTTCATTTTACAATATATATCCTTATCTGTAAATGTTACTAATTCACACGAGTATTTCTATTTTGCATGAAAGCGCATCCTGAAAGTCTGCATTAAGCTTTAAACTTCACTGAATGAGCGCCGGTGCGGTGGACGCGCACATACAGAAAGAATGCAGCCGAGAGGGAGACAATTAACATTCAGCGCAAAAACTATTTAACTGAAATATCTGCTGTTGGACACTAAATTTAGGTTTAAAAGTCAACATGTAATTCACATATTTTATAAGTAGTAACTGTAAAGGTATAACTGCGTGTAATTGAATATAAATGTAAGGCGTTTCTACAGGATAAACAAATGACAGTAACAGGTACAGCTTCCATAGAGAATGTGTGTTTTTTCCTGCAGAACATTCCTCTTGTCTGGTAACACTGGGTTTGTGTTTTGTGTGTTTTTGTTTTTGTTTAATATCATTTTAATGTAGGGATTAAACTGTCCTTTTGCTTCGTAAATTTTTGCACATAGGCCTAATGAATAGCACAGGTAGAATTTCCCTTAGAAAATTAACCATGGTTTTATTAAAGTAAAACCATGTTTTTTGGTGCATTGATTGCCATTTGTATAACCACACAAATACCATAGTTAAACTATGGATTTGAAGGAAAACCATGGTTAATTTGTGGTTATGGAATAACTACAATAACCCTGTTTTATTTATTTATTTATTTGTTCTTATTTTTTTAATTTTCTTTTTATTTATTAAATTTATTGTAAAACCATGGGTAATTTTTGTAAGGGTAGATATTATTCATTATCTGTGTTTTCATAGCACTCAGCTGACACTTTATTTAAAGGACAGGATTGGAATATGGAATAGTGTGTTTTGTCAATAAAAAAATAAAATAATAAATCGATTAAATTCAAAATCACAAAAATAAATCGGCCAACTAATCGATTATCAAAATAAGCCCTAGTAGCATAATTATGTTAACTACCTTTATCACTACCTTTTGAAATGCTTTAAATGCACCATATTCTACCGTTCCAAAAATAAAAGGCATAATATGTATGATTTTTTAATTAAATTCTCCAAAAAAACCAAAAAAAAACAAACAACAATGTTAAAAACACTAGAACAATGTTATATATTTTGTTGACTTGTGTACTTACATTATCCCCATGTTTCCCAGAATGTTTAAATCCAGAGAAATAAGCTATTTTAACCAGGACACGGACCGTGCCTGTGGGTCACCTATCAAATGACATCATACCTGCGTTACCCTCGATTATGTGTTTTATCGACAGAAAGCTAATCATTGTTATATAGCTCAACGCAGTTAAGTCTCATTATTTAAATCTTGTTTTTTTGGGGTTTTTTTACACAAGTAGGACTACCATGCCTAATATGGATCTGTCTTACTGCAGTGTGCAACAAGTGTGTCATAGTAGCCGCCAAGCAAACGCATAGCATTATAACATAACTTTCAACACACTAAAATGTATCTAACAGGATAAAACAGCGCTGCGTTATAATAAAAGCTCCACTGCTATCGAGCCGTATGTCGTGCTCATCTCTCATTAGCAATCATTCCAGCGGCCTCGTTCCACTACACTCTGCTTCATACTAAAGTAACGTTAATAAATCTTTAATACATTAGCTCATCCATGAATATGATTTCTGCCCGAGTCCCAAGGTATTGTTTTCCACCAGCTGTAGAGGTGAAGACAACTCCCATGATTCTGTGAAATCAAGGCGTCATCAAGCTACAACTGTTTTGTATAAGCGACCTCTAGTGGCAAAAAATTACATATTGTGCCTTTAATCCTTTATTATTAAGCAAGGACACATTAAATTGATCAAAAGTACTGTTCTTTTGAATTTTCTATTCCTTTCTATTTCTCCACAAACAAAAGCAGTACAACTGTTTTCAACATTGATAATAAGAAATGTTTTTTAAGCAGCAAATCAAAATATTAGAATGATTTCTGAAGGATCATGTGACACTGAACACTGGTGCTGAAAATTCAGCTTTGCCATTGCAGAAATACATTTAAAAATATATCCACATAGAAAACAGTAATATTGTGGAAGAATAGTATTGATTAAATGATTGGATGATTAAAACAGCCTTGGTGAGCATAAAATAATAATAAATAATAAAATAATTAAAAATCTTACTGACCTTACTGAAACTTTTGAACAGTAGTGTAAGAGCTCTCAAAATGTTTGCAGAAAGTAGAAGAAGAAACATAAAAAGTTTGTTGACAATATGTAACATTATAAACCTCTAACACTATAAAACTCTATCATGAGTTTAAAACACCAAAGTCAATGAAAGAACTAAAATATGTTAAAAGGAACACGCCGACTTTTTTGGGATTTTAGCTTATTCACCGCATCCCCTAGAGTTAGATAAGTCCATACATACCATTTTTATCTCTGTGCGTGCCATAACTCTGTCTGACGCACCCACCGCTAGCCTAGCTTAGCGCAAAGACTGGAGGTAAACGGCTCCATCTAGCCTACTACTCAAAAAGAGACAAAATAACGCCAACATTTTCCTATTTACATGTTGTGATGTGTACAGTTACATTATGTACGAAGACCGACAGAAAATGAAAAGTTGAGATTTTCTAGACCGATATGGCTAGGGACTACACTCTCATTCCTGCGTAATAATAAATCAAGGAACTTTGCTGCCGTACCATGGGTGCAGAGACGCAATGATATTACACGGTGCCTAAAAATAGTCCCCAGCACGCTCTCTGTGCAAGCAGGTTGTCACGTTGGTTATGTCACTTATTGAGCAGTAGGCTAGTTGGAGCCGTTTACCTCCAGTCTTTGTGCTAAGCTAGGCTAGCAGTGGGTGCGTCAGACAGAGTTATGGCACGCACGGAGATGAGAATGGTATGTATGGACTTATCTAACTCTGGGGGATGCGGTGAATAAGCAAAAGTCGGCGTGTTCCTTTAAAAATGTCTGCAACAATACTCTGTACCTTTTTTCTATCATAGTCAGGCAGGCAATAAGTATCATTTGTACTGCATCTCTGTCCTTGTGAGATTCTGAAAGGAAGTGCTCTCTTGAGGCTGTAGTGTCATTCTCTATGCTCTATACCAGCTATTATTGTCTTCCACTGGATCACCCACGTAGTCAGAGCCGCCTTTTCAGTTATCGACTTGTTTCTCCAGTGAAGGTCAAAATGTTAGCAAGCTTTCTCTAAACATAACACTACACACTGCAGGAGATTCTCTGCTCTGGCCCCACCGGGCCCCTAGAAGGTGAACTCTATTTCCACTTAAGCAAAAAGGGTCAGGGATCTTCTCTCGCCGATTGACTCATCTCATCGGAGTGCATTTAATCTGGAAATTGAGGTTCTGGCTGACTCTACTCCTTTAAGTCACAAGTGTCAGAACATTCATGGCTTATCTCACTAAAATAACATGGAAAGGGTGTCCAGTTTCCACAGCTTGACTTAAGTAACATTTGTAAAGAATATAAACTGTTTATAAATGGGAAAACCTCGCTCAATACAGATGCACCAGCAAACTTAAGGTGAAGGTTATGCAAATCCTTCCATGCAAATCCAGGCAGAATAAAAGACTCTACAGAAGGATCTGCAATGATTGGATCAGAAACAGGTCATATCTGCATAAAAACGTCTCATGTTTTCACCTGGCAACCCCTAATTTTTCTTACAAAAAGTCAAAAGCTCAAGGCAGAGATGAAATGACACATTTAAGTAAGATATTTGAGAGAAATTCTTCTGTGGCAAATATAAAGCAGTATTTTTAGGTAACAAAAAATAAATAAAAAAATAGCAGTACCTGTGTAGCCCAGAGAGTTGTCATCATCGTGTTCTGCAGTGGGGGCTTCTGTGGCCCTATTGCTAGTCCCCTCCTGAGTCCCCGTGTCTGTTGGAAGTAACACAGACTCTGAGTCCTCGAGCAAAGAGTACTGGGCCAACGGCAACATGGTAGCACCCCAGTATCCCTGATACCAACAGATAAGCAGTACTAGGCTCTGCAGACAGTGGCTTTTAAAAAGTCTCTGTGTGCCATTGCAACCTCCAAACTGCATTATCATGTCAAGAAATCACTGCAAACTTCCTCAAAACACCATATATAGAAGCTCCAAGGTGTTAATCAGTTGTTAGCCATTAATCCATTAGAGAATCCCAAGACTGCAAGTCCTAAATATGGTGTTTTCCTTCTCTTCACAGGCCTAAAGAGGTGCAGTTAGCCCTGAGCGTCTATGTGTATGTCTGAGGAGTGACGATGTGTGCCCTTTTGCAGCAGACGGTCCCATAGAAGCGCATGGGCAGAACTAGGATGAACCAATTGCAGATACACACACAAAGTCACTGACACACACCCTATTTAGCTCTATATACAGTCATTGACTAAGCTAATTCCCCAATCAACGCATGTCGCTTTTTTGGAAGATAGACTGACAGCCCTCTACGCCGGGTTTAGAAAGGGAGGACCGGGTAGGGGGTGTGGCAGATGCCCCCCATCATGGCGAAGTGTGGGATAAATCAGACCGGAGCCATGCCCACTTCCATTGTTGGGCACTGACAGGGGGTTAATTTGGGATGAGGGGAGGTGAAGGGGCCTGTTTAATATAAAGAGGGTCAGAATGGGCCAGATGACTGGGAAGCATCCTGTCAGGACTGTCATGCACCGTGAATGAAGATTGGCATCATTTACAGAGATAAAACAGCAGACAGGCAAAACAAAAGGAAGTCATTGGAGAGCACTTAGGGCTCTGCGAAGTGTGACCACTGTCTGTCCTTTCGTTCACCCTGTCGCTAAAGCTCTCTGACAAACAGTGCTACTGTTTCGACATTTTAAAGTCATAATTGAGTGCTTGAATGAATTTCAGGAGAGGTTAAATGTCTATTTTATGACTTGGGCCACACTAGCCAGCTCTTCTGTTGATGCATTTAGTGAAATGACACTTTTAGCCTGCTAAATGCTGAGATGGCCGTTTCTCAACGAACACCTCGCTGAGTGCGTTTGCAGAATCTCAAGGTTGTCCAGGGACTGTTGGCTACCTTAGCTTGTGTTGAAATCATTCAAGCAGTCAAAATACAACATTTTTGCACTTTTAACAATGTTAAAGGACAGATTCTGTGCTCATAAGATCAAGTTCACAAACACTTAACATCAAGCATGCAAACACATATGAGTCTGTCTGTTTGTGTATAGACACCTTATTGGCATTGCCATAGTTTTACCATAGTAAAACCCCCATTATAGCATATACAAGTATATTTTCGAACATACACCGATCAGGCATAACATTATGGTGATGAAGTGAATAAGACTGATTATCTCTTCATCACAGCACCTGTTAGTGGTTTGGATATATTAGGCAGCAAGTGAACATTTTGTCCTCAGAGTTGATGTGTTAGAAGCAGGAAAAATGGGCAAGTGTAAGGATTTGAGCGAGTTTGACAAGGGCCAAATTGTGATGGCTAGACGACTGGGTCAGAGCATCTCCAAAACTGCAGCTCTTGTGGGGTGTTCCCGGTCTGCAGTGGTCAGTGTCTATCAAAAGTGATATCAAAAGTCAGAGGAAGGAACAGTGGTGAACCGGCAGCGACAGGGTCATGGCATGGGCGGCCGAGGCTCATTGATGCACTCAGCGAGCCCTACACAGCATAATTAGTGAATTAGATGAATTAGCGCAACCCACAGAATTCCGAAAAATTGGATCAACCATTCATCACAAAATTCTACATAATAACTACACACAAATTTCTATCCATGAAAATCTAATTTACATCTATACATCAGCTATTTTAGATAATTTGCTAATACTTTCAGCAAACAAATCCATTTTACAGATATTTACACATCGTACTCATGCAATATTTGTACCATCTGAATATACTTTTTTTCTAAATTCAGTAATCTGAATATTTACACCTAATTTCACCTCTAAAATATATGCCCTGAAACCTATGAAATATCTCAAATAAATTTAATTGTCAAATTTAAAAAAATATATATAAACCATGTTTTCACCTATTCCACAAATTTCCTCCAACAACTGATAGAGAATATAAGAAAAAGCTTATGAGGTTCTATGTGGGCCAGTATATGACTACCAAACCAATTCTCATCTCAAAGACATGCTTCACAAAGACAGACATAAAAAAATTAAACTGACATAGAAAGCTCAAATATATTTGTGCAAAGCACAGATACTGTATATCCCAAAGGAGAATCAATGCATGAATATTTAAGTTCCAAAACTGTACAGACAACTGACAGTAGGATACGTTTTTATTGTGGGCTTAGAGAGTGAATACTTCACGACTCATTAACAGGTGGTGTGCCCAGATGCCCTGGAGGCCACACAAGCAAAAACCTGGTGCTTCCTCATATTCAAATGGCCCTGATCCACACAATCCGATCCAAAATGCCCTGCCTCCCCTGATGACTAATTAAACCGAACCTTATGCGGCTAGCTGACATGTCTATGGGCACATTACGAGGATGTTCCCCATGCACCCCATGCACCCAGGCTACGCTCTCACTTTCAAACACACAGCCTGCTTTCTCGATTTCTGGCTTTATTGATTTAAGGAGAAGGTGATGTACTAGCTCAATAACAGTGGACCCAGACAACCCACATAAATACAACCACAACAATTGGATTCGTTCATCTTATTGGCTTTAAAAAAAAAAAAAAAAAAAAAAATCAAGGCCATTTGTTGGGTTAGCCATCAGTCGGCTAATTATTTTTGAAGGCAGGAGAGGGCAAAGGAACTATAAAGAAAAATGAGCTACCATGTTAATCAGTATACTTTAACACCTCAATTTTGATAGCAATTTCTCATTTTTGGTTCAGCTTTAAGGCCTTGACTTATGAAAGGGGTTTAATTAAGTCACGTGACCGAACTAGGATGGACACAAATTATTATACGCAGAAAGAAAAAAAGAAAGAAAGAAATATGTTAACGTTCACCCAGACTGCAAATTACCAAAGATTACGTTGAAAGATTGCGTGGAAGGACACAGCTGCTGGTCTTCAGAAAAGAAGAAGAGAGCACACTTTCTCTTTGAAGCCGCACACACGGAGAACATTTGATTACAAGATACAGAATGTACCCATTCTTCTGAAAAATCACATTAGATCAAGCTGGAAACCCGTTTAAATGATCTGTTAAAACCTTAAATTAATAGCATTGCTTGATACCTGCAACAATAATCATATTAACCAACAGAGCCCATCTAAAACCAGTTAAGAACAACAAACCTACAGTTTAACAGGTGCAAACTGCTCTAATCTGTTTTTTAAAGTAAATAAATAAATAAAACGGTGCCTCGCAGTTTTTGTACAGTTTTATTTCTAAAATTTTGAATTTGGAGCTAATTTCACCTAAAAACACTTGTTTAGATAATTCTAGATAAGATTAGTTAAAATAAATACAAAAATCTATCAAATGTCTCAAAAATAATTGAATTTTATTAAATGTTATGGGAATATAATTCAAATGTAATTAAAAATTATTCAATAATAGAATTCAATAATTAAAAAATGATAGAATATGCCACAAATTTTTTTTTTTTTTTTTTCTCTTACACGACACAGAAAACGTATGCGTTTTGGCCACTCATTTACACGAACAACGGTGTTTTGGGGCCTGAAACCGCAAACTTTTGAAAACGGGTTTCAAAGTGCACGTTTTTTAAAAGAATACCGTTATTGTCTCTGATTAAACTACAAAAAAAGGTTGTTGTTTTTTTTTTTTAGACGGTGAGGTCATGTGCATGCGCATTACATTTTCAGTCAGCTTCAAATAGCAGCTAACGCCACCAACTACACTCTAAAAAATGCTGGGTTAAAAACAACCCAAGTTGGGTTGAAAATGGACTAACCCAGAGATTGGGTTGTTTGAACCCAGCGGTTGGGTTAAATGTTTGTTTAAAACAACCCAATCACTGGTTTAAAACAACCCACTTGCTGGGTTAGCCATTTTCAACCCAACTTTTTTTGAGTGTACTGTCCTGGCATGAATAATACAGCATTTTTAGTCATTTTCGCGGATCCATGTGAACAGGCACTGTTTTCACAACATTGTACAAATGTACAAAAACTGGTACACGTTCTCACTCTCAATTTGTCACATAATGACGCGTGGTCGGGACCCCTTGGCATCACTTTTTAACGCACAGGGTACCCCTTTATCGCCATTTTTCATTGAGCAAGGTACTCTATTGCTTTCAGTTGTTTGCCTTATGGGTCAGATCAAGACGCATTTAATTCTTTGCATTTGTAAAAGAGGAAATTATTTTATAAATGTTTCTTTTTTCATAGATATTTTGGAGCAAATAAAGTCACAGGTATTTATTGCAAAAACAGACCCAAAAAAAAAAAAACGTATAAAAGTATTACAAACAACTGTTATTGCATTCCAAGTCTTCTGAAGCCATACAATATCTTTATATGATTAATTTGTAAATGAACAGATTAGAACTCTTGGTTTTAATCGCTCCGTGAACGCACACGATCTTATCTCATTCAAAAGATACACCCAAACGTTAGCATTACACAATCGGTCACGAGACACACGAGAGCAAATGCCACTTCACAATCTAAGCTGACGTAATACTTCTTCTGGTGGAAATTACTGAATGTGTGTGCAAATGATCTGAGCTTGACGGTGGATGGAGACGGTGCTTGTCTTTGCATCTGTTCCTCACACAAATCAATCGTTTGGCCTCAGGACACTAGGAATATTTGTACTTTTGAATAAATTGTGCCTGAAGTAGTCATATCTGCCTGTTATATCATGTTTTATATTATATAATACACATATGGATATGTCTCAAGAGTGTAAATAAAGTGAAATAAATGTAAATAAAACTATGCTGGCTAATGAAACTGAGAACAAATAAAAGATACAAATAATAATAATCGCACACTAACATATAGGTCATAAGGAAAATGTATACCCTAATATATCATTTCATCATGATGAAATTCAATGAAATTCTCATGCCCATTGTGTCCGTGTATGACGCCAAAGGTTTCTCATTGAAAGCAATGGAGCACCCACCACATTGAAAAATGACGCTAAAGGGATGCTAAAGGGATACCCTGTGCATTTAAAAGTGACATGTAGAAGTGAGCTGGGAGTGAGAATATGTTGCAAACAAAAAGGTTTAGATCTACATTGAAATTAGGTAAGAATTATCATCAACAAATATCATGGTATTTGTTCAAATACTCAAATTACACATTAGGGTTTATTACTTAGAGTTGTGAGTTTGTTCAAATCCTTAACTCAAAGTACAAGCAACCATAATAGTGATGATAGCCTTAGCAAAGCACTTCTACCAGATCTGGTTTTTGAGAGAGCAGCCCATCAGTGGATATCATCAGGGCTCCAGCCGGACCACACCAGGGGCCGTGGTTCTCTGTGGGTCTGATTAACTCTCATATTATTGAAAATTACCAAGGGAGGGATTATGCAGATGAGGGTATTGAGGTCCACACAGTGGGCAGGAAACCAAGCATCATAATGAGAGACTACTGAAGAGGATTTCCTTCTGTAAGGGACGTACAGACAGGGAATGGGGGAGAGGTGGTTAGGAGAAATTAAAGGGTGGTTTCAGAAAGCTTAGGAGAACCAGACCGTCTGGCATCTAGATATTAAATAAAGTTGTGGCCATAGACATATCTATAGTGCTTCTGAGGTTGTTAGTATTGGCCCGCATTTTATTGCTTTTAGCTTATGAAATGTAATGTAACTCTTAGTTATGTTTCAGTAAAGTTTAAAAATATCAAATGTCTCCTAAGATGCCTTAAGAGAAGTATAAATAGAAACAAATGAAACAATTGACATACAATAACAGTATATTGAAAATCTGATACAGAGTTAATTTTGATTTCAAACATTGCTATAAATGGCAGATCAATCACAGTTTGAGATTAACCAGAAGAAAAATGAAACTTTCTCTGAAAAAACCCCCCAAAAAAACAAAAACGAGAAGCAGGAACATTAAGCAAGAAGTTTCCATTTGTTCTATACTCAGGGCCCTATCATACACCCGGCGCAATGGCTATTTCTGCCTATTACACACACAGTAGCAGCAAACAAACATTTTTAAAATGTTAAAAATTAAAAAAGGATTACTCTCTGGAGAAGTGTTCAGTCTTTCCGCTTGCAAATTCCACTGTGTAAATGGCGCCAACACAACTGACTTTTAAAGGGAATGGGAGATGAGACTCTGATTGGTTTATTGCCCATTACACCCAAAACACACCCATGACTCATTAAGAGACTAGGGACAACCCTTCTGGATCACGCGCCTGGTGCGCCAACCGTTTTTTCCATCGTTAAACTAGCAAAACTAGACACGCCCTAAGAGCACCTGCACCATGCGCTTTAGACCATGCACTCAGATAGTTAAAATAGGGCCAGATATCTCATTGCTTTATTACAGAAACAATTTAGATATTAAAAAGATCTCATTCGTTTTTTTATCCTACAGGAAAGAAATTAAACAAGCATGTGTGCATATAAAGTATATTCTCGCAAACAATCTCAAATCAATGGTGAAATAAAAAATAGAAATAAAACGGGTTCTTTTTTTTGTGGCAAGTATTTAATTATTTTACCCACAGAAACACGTTGGATTATGCAACAGACGTTATACAACTCATTGTCTTTACACAGTTAATCAAAACCATTTTTATCAGCCTTTTTCATGCCATAGCCGATATGCCGATGGTTTTAAATTGATCAAAAATCAGCAGATAAATATTGCCGGCCGATACATCAGTGCATCTCTACACTGTAAAAATATTGTTGGTTTAACTTAAAGTAAGTAACCTGGTTGCCTTAAAATGTTGAGTTCATTGAAGTTAAAAATTTGAGTTAATACAATGAAGGAAATGGGTTTAATAAATAGAAACTTTAAATATTATTGTATCTGAACCACATAAAAAGAAAATAATAATAATGTTGTGATAAATCATGAAAATAGCACAATTTGGCATTTTTCACTGCATTATTACAAATAAAACAATTACGCAATAAGCTTACAAAATCTTTTAATACTATTTGAATAAAGGGTGATCTCAAAAATGTTCATTAACTCAAATTTTTTATTTCAATGAACTTAAAATTAAGGCAACCAGGTAACTTACTTTTAACATTTTTTTTTTTTTTACAGTGTAAATTCAAATCCAATGCCCACTTGACCCCATCTTGTGCTTAAGTGTCGGAAATGCCAAGCATATGCTCAATGCCAGTCAATGGCATAAGACAAGAAAGCTAAAATTGTTTAACTGGTAACAAAACAATGACTCTCTATGAATAATGGCTTTGAAGAGCCCCCCAACCTCATTTGCTTTGAGTGATGTGGTTGGATGTAGCGATTACGCATCCACTTGTTCACATATACTCAACTAAGAATGTGAACACCAGACAAATAAGTCCAATCATCTGCTGACAAGTTGACCTGAAACACACCCAACAACCACTGTCCAAAAAAACCGCCAGGAATTCGCCAAGGAGAACGTCTGATTAGCGCCGGAGCGAATGCTTGTGGCTCATAGAGTCACTGCGGTCATAGCGTGTTCAAGTGCCGTAGAAATAATCCTATCAATCTACGTCAAAATCACGGCAGGCCTGTGAAAGCCAGAACAGCTGGTGAGGTCTCACGCAGCTAAACAGAGCACATGATGGGCATCGCTCAGGCCATGGAGGTTAAAGCCTTCGGTACAATAAGCTCTTCTGTGGCGAGTAAATGAAAGCCACTTCAGGGCCTGAAGACCGTGGTGAAAGGGCACAGCTGTTGAATGCAGTGTCATAAAAGCCAAGCGTTACAACCATGATTAATGATGAAGCTCTCCACAAGGACAAGCCACCTTCAATCTGACAGACATGCTTTGCGAGGTTTCACTCTGAGCTCTTCTTCAATTTTATGAGGACATTTTTGGATCTCTGAAGGCAATTGTGTACTTAGAAGCCATTCTGGTGCCACTAAAACGGTGCAACACATTGAGCCTTGGTGCTCAAGTTGGCGGCTGAGGTTCAAATCACGCTTTTGACACTAATCAATGTCATTCTTTCATTGTTTGTTGTATTATGAATACAAGGCAGGCCCGGCTCCACCCTGGCCCCACACCAAATAACGACCCATTTTAAAATTGGTGCAATGTTAAATTCAGCGCCAGATTGAGGGAGATCATTGTTTTTGGTCACTTGGTATCAAAATTCAACTTGTTATTTAGAAACTAGAAAGCAGTATTAGAATGTGACCGCGGTCTTCATAAACATTCAAATGGTTAAAGAAGACGTGAAAGAAACTCAATTCGGTACACGTGCACTGCTTTCTGTGCGCATACACAGAAAAGCGACCCACTACTGAAATGAGTTCTCTTTTGTGTCTTCTTACATTTAAACGGGCAAATACACTCAAAATTATGTTAAAATAAAAGTCGTAATGAACGTAAACAGTTGGGAACAGAAAATCTTATGTGTCAGATCCATGCATTTGGTCTTAAAGTGACAGTAGCCTAAAACTCTGCTGAAGACTGAATAACTTCTTTAGCTTTAATAAGGATTATTTATTTTATACATTATAGTTTTTCATACTGAATACTGGTAGACCTACCTGAAATCTGTTTATTTCATTTGTAGCTTTGTTCTATTGTATTTATTTGTGCTATTGCTTGTAATTTGTCTTTTCTTTTTTCTTTTTTAACATTATTTATTAAAATACTATTTATTCATTTATTTATTTTTGTGGTGGGGCCAGTGAAAATTTTGGCAGGGCAAGTAACCAGTAAACTCCTTAGCGTTGAGCCTTGTGTATTTAGGCTGAATACATGGTGTTTGGGAACTTTTTCCAAGTCATCTCAATGGCCCAATTGGCCCAGGGTCCCAGTTACCCTGAATTCACCCTATATACAGATTCCCTTTTAAGACCTGCTCCTTTTGTTATAAAATAAAGTTACAAAATCTTTTACTGAGTAAAAAGTAAAATAAAACTCCAGCCCACCAGGAATGTCACTTGGCCCATCTCAAAGCTGGAGCCGTGCCTGATAAAAGGTACAAAAAGGGGAAAAAGTAGAACTTAATGTAGCCTGCATTTGAGATTTAAAAGCAACGTGTACTTGACTTCTTTCAAAAACTTTAAGAAATCTTACCGACCCTAAACTTTTGAACGGTAGTGTAAAGTTTTTTTTTTTTTTTATATATTTTATTTTTTTATTCTGCACCATATAAAGCCCTTTGTACAGAAACATTCATTCTGAACACTGGGTCCGAGATCCACAGTACATTCCTTCAAGGTCATGGTCCTTCAAAAACAATGTTGTTAGAAAAGGCCTTTCAACAGTACGAGCGCTCCTCCAGCCTCACACCACTGCCATCATTAGCAAAGTGCCAACATAACAATAGAAGGGGAATTCTTCTAGATTTATTAAGATTGTGATTGAACCTCGGCTAATTCACCAGAGCTCCAGGCTTTGAAGCTGTGTTTCTCCACCCTGTGTTCATGTCTCACATAAATCTTCAACCACCGCCACACTTTGTTGTGGGCAAAAGACTCAAGGTTTCATTCTGAAAGAATCTCTGCTTGATGACGACACATTCTTTGACTTATTTGCATGTGTGAGAGAGAAAGTGAAAGATGGCTTTTACTGTAAGTATTCTATAACCTCGCTTATCCAGAAATGATTAATTAATTGTTATATAGGCATTCTTTTAAGCAGGGGTGCAAAACTCATGCTGCATCCCAAATCGCCTACTCATACTGTACCCTAATCGCACATTTTTGTGAAGAAAAAGTAAATACTTTTAAGAATAGTAGGCAAGCTTATATTATTATTATTAATATATACATTTACATACATACATACCTAAAGGATTATCAGGAACACCTGTTCAATTTCTCATTAATGCAATTATCTAAATCAACCAATCACACGGCATTTGCTTCAATGCATTTAGGGGTGTGGTCCTGGTCAAGACAATCTCCTGAACTCCAAATTGAATGTCAGAATGGGAAAGAAAGGTGATTTAAGCAATTTTGAGCATGGCATGGTTGTTGGTGCCAGACGGGCCGGTCTGAGTATTTCACAATCTGCTCAGTTACTGGGATTTTCACACACAACCATTTCTAGGGTTTACAAAGAATGGTGTGAAAAGGGAAAAACATCCAGTATGCGGCAGTCCAGTGGGCGAAAATGCCTTGTTGATGCTAGAGGTCAGAGGAGAATGGGCCGACTGATTCAACCTGATAGAAGAGCAACTTTGACTGAAATAACCACTCGTTACAACCGAGGTATGCAGCAAAGCATTTGTGAAGCCACAACATGCACAACCTTGAGGCGGATGGGCTACAACAGCAGAAGACCCCACCGGGTACCACTCATCTCCACTACAAATAGTAAAAAGAGGCTACAATTTGCACGAGCTCACCAAAATTGGACAGTTGAACACTGGAAAAATGTTGCCTGGTCTGATGAGTCTCGATTTCTGTTGAGACATTCAGATGGTAGAGTCAGAATTTGGCGTAAACAGAATGAGAACATGGATCCATCATGCCTTGTTACCACTGTGCAGGCTGGTGGTGGTGGTGTAATGGTGTGGGGGATGTTTTCTTGGCACACTTTAGGCCCCTTAGTGCCAATTGGGCATTGTTTAAATGCCACGGCCTACCTGAACATTGTTTCTGACCATGTCCAAACCCTTTATGACCAGCATGTACCCATTCTCTGATGGCTACTACCAGCAGGATAATGCACCATGTCACAAAGCTCGAATCATTTCAAATTGGTTTCTTGAACATGAGTTCACTGTACTAAAATGGCCCCCACAGTCACCAGATCTCAACCCAATAGAGCATCTTTGGGATGTGGTGGAATGGGAGCTTCGTGCCCTGGATGTGCATCCCACAAATCTCCATCAACTGCAAGATGCTATCCTATCAATATGGGCCAACATTTCTAAAGAATGCTTTCAGCACCTTGTTGAATCAATGCCACGTAGAATTAAGGCAGTTCTGAAGGCGAAAGGGGTCAAACACAGTATTAGTATGGTGCTCCTAATAATCCTTTAGGTGAGTGTATATATATATATATATATATATATATATATATATATATATATATATATATATATATATATATATATATATATATATATATATATATATATATATATATATATATATATATATATATATACACACACATACACACACACACCTTATACCCAGGCACACCTTAAGAAAACAAAAAGTTGCTTTTCACTACTCCCAAGGTATATGATTGCAGAAAAAAATATGTTTGTATTGAACATTGATGGAGCAATATAAATCATAAAAGTGGTTCATTTAAAAATCTTATAAAATGTATGAGGTATGGAGGGGCCTTTTACTCCACAGACACACGGGGCAAAAGGCACACATTATTTATACAAACACTTTAGACAAAATAATATGTTTTAAATTATGTCTGAGTTAATACTTGTTCAAAACAACCTCTTTAGTAACATTTGTACTATTTTCTGTTTGTACTATTTAAAAATATATTTTAAAAATACAGAAACAAAATTAATTTAAAAAGTAAAGATTCGGAAAGCATTGAAGGAGATCCCATAATAATTTTATATAGATTTACAGCAGTGACAATAAATTATATTTTATTGTTTAATATGTTTGATATCATATTTTGAAATATGATTGTTTCATTATAAATATGGTGATTATTTCTAAAGTGGACACCCAACTTAATATATGATATTTACCAACAGAATCTAACCATGTCACGTCAACAAATGGAAAAGTCAGCTAACTATTCATCATCATGTTAAATATTGTGCCTTTTGCCACAACAGCAGATGTGCCAAATACCATACTTTAACATATTCTTCCATCATTGAAAAACTGTTGCTTTAATCACCTTGAACAAAAATCCTGAAAAGTCCTTTGTCTCAAAATAGAAAAAATTTTATCCAGTCTCATTTGCTTCTTAAATCTACAACATAAAAAAAAAAAAAAAAAAATTCATCAAATATTAGATCAAATTAGCACAGAATCAACTGTCAAAGGTCAGACAAATTACCATGTGCATCTTGAAAAGCGGATATTTAGGCAAGTTCTGCAGTATGTTTTTTGCCATATAGTGGTTTAGAGGAAAATAAAATCAAAGATGCCTTTTCCCCCACGGCCCCATTGTACCCTACACACACACCACACACACCACACACACCACACACACCACACACACACACACACAAGTTAGATCTGAGAGCCTTTTTCAGCCATGCGATATTCTACTAATATCACACAGAATCCGCTTCACAATTAGTTTTACACTAGAACTGTCATGGGAAATTCACAATTCTGACCTTTTTTGGTTGGTCTTTGGTCAATTGGTCTTTAAAGTCAAGTCAGTCTTTCTTTCCCTCAGAATTGGACTTTATAACTCGCAATTCCGACTTCTTAATATCTCGCAATTCCGACTGACGTAATATCTCGCAATTCCGACTGACGTAATATCTCGCAATTCCGACTGACGTAATATCTCGCAATTCCGACTGACGTAATATCTCGCAATTCCGACTGACGTAATATCTCGCAATTCTGACTGACGTAATATCTCGCAACTCTGACGTAATATCTCGCAACTCTGACGTAATATCTCGCAACTCTGACGTTATATCTCGCAACTCTGACTTCCTTAATATCTCGCAACTCTGACTTCCTTAATATCTCGCAACTCTGACTTCCTTAATATCTCGCAACTCTGACTTCCTTAATATCTCGCAACTCTGACTGACGTAATATCTCGCAACTCTGACTGACGTAATATCTCGCAACTCTGACTGACGTAATATCTCGCAACTCTGACTGACGTAATATCTCGCAACTCTGACTGACTTAATATCTCGCAACTCTGACGTAATATCTCGCAACTCTGACGTTATATCTCGCAACTCTGACGTTATATCTCGCAACTCTGACGTTATATCTCGCAACTCTGACTTCCTTAATATCTCGCAACTCTGACTTCCTTAATATCTCGCAACTCTGACTTCCTTAATATCTCGCAACTCTGACTTCCTTAATATCTCGCAACTCTGACTTCCTTAATATCTCGCAACTCTGACTTCCTTAATATCTCAAGATTCAAGATTCAAGAGTTTTATTTGTCACATACACAGTTATATACAGAATATACAACCGGCAGTGAAATGTAAACAGGTCCGCTCCATGGACAGTGCAAATTCACAGTTAAAAACACAAGGAAGAAATTATAATAGAAATAGGATATAAAAAAAAATACTCTATATATATATATATATATATATATATATATATATATATATATATCTATATCTATATCTGTAGAATTATAAATAATCAAGTCAAGAGAAAAAAAGGTAACAAATAAGGATAAAGTGGAATAAAATAATTGAAGTAGACTTTGCAGTGAGTAAACTGTAGACTTATAAATATGTGGTTAACAAATGTATAAAGAGTATAATGTGCAAACAGGTTTATGACAGGTTGTTACACAGTAACAACGAGAACAGAAAGTGCAGTGCAATGTCAGTGTATCGATGTTTATCCTGAAGTGAAGTCACGTGATGTTAAGTGACTGAGTTCAGGAGTCTGATGGCCTGGGGAAGAAGCTCCTCCTGAGTCTCTCAGTTTTGGCCATCAGGCTTGAAGCGCTTACCAGATGGTAGCAGCGTGAAATGAAGGTTTGCAGGGTGATTAGAGTCCTTGATGATCTTGGTAGCTCTACCTTTGCAGCGCTTGGTGTAGACGCCCTGCAGAGACGGGAGAGCTGACCCTGAGATACGCCGGATAAGCGCACTACTCTTTGCAGGGCTTTGCGGTCATGACTGGTGCTGTTCCCATACCACGCTGTGATGCACTGAGTTAAAACACTTTCTATCGCCCCTAAATAGAAAGTTTTCAGGATAGCTGGTGAAACCCTGAATTTCCTCAGCTGGCGCAGGTGGTACAGTCTTTGCCTGGCTTTTTTCACCTGTGTCTGAATGTGAGCAGTCCAGGTCAGGTCCTCGGAGATGTTTACTCCCAGGTACTTGAAGCTGCTCACTCTCTCTACTGGTGACCCGCTGATCATGAGGGGGGAGTATGTCCGTTGCTGTCGCTTCCTGAAGTCCACAATCATTTCTTTGGTCTTGCCAACATTCAGAGAGAGACAGTTGTCCTGGCACCATGATGTTAGATGCTCCACCTCGTCCAAGTATGCCGTCTCATTGTTGTTGGAAATGAGGCCCAGGACAACAGTATCATCAGCAAATTTGATGATAGAGGTGGAGCTGTGTGTGGACAAACAGTCATGCGTGTAGAGAGAGTAGAGCAGGGGGCTCAGGACACAGCCCTGTGGAGCTCCCACACTCAGGGTGATGGAGGTGGAGGTGGACTGGCCTATTCTCACCACCTGAGGCCTGCCAGTGAGGAAGTCCTCAATCCAGTGGCAGAGAGAAGGATTCAGGCCGAGATCCAGGAGTTTGGAGGTTAGCTTGGTGGGAACTATGGTGTTAAAGGCTGAGCTATAGTCAATAAATAGCAACTCTGACTTCCTTAATATCTCGCAACTCTGACTTCCTTAATATCTCGCAACTCTGACTTCCTTAATATCTCGCAACTCTGACTTCCTTAATATCTCGCAACTCTGACTTCCTTAATATCTCGCAACTCTGACTTCCTTAATATCTCGCAACTCTGACTTCTTAATATCTCGCAATTCTGACGTAATATTTCGCAATTCTGAGAAAAAAAGTTGCAATTATATTGTGATTATATTATCATATAAATGTTTTATTCTGTGGCAGAAACAAGCTTCCATAGAAATCCCCATAGGGGTTAAAAGGATACTAAGACTAACACTAAGCTTTCCTCAGTGGACATTCAAAATGAATGTTTTTACAATGGATATAAGATTGACCTAAAGCATCATTTCTCAAAGTGTGGGGCGTGACCCACTAGTGAGGAACATAGACATGACAAGTGGGGCGGCGACAATTAACGGGAGGAAATTTTGTCATTTTTTTGCCCATTTCTATTAACCTTCTGAGCGGTCCCACATATGGTATTTTTATTTCTGTGCAACTGAGAGTACGGGATATATGGGATTTAGAAAGTTCAGTGACATGATATAACTGCCAGATTCAAACTGTGTTTTCGCGCTTTGGCTGGCACTGAGCCAGAGGTAGACGTGCTCAGCTCAAGATTCAAGATTCAAGAGTTTTATTTGTCACATACACAGTTATATACAGAACATACAACCGGCAGTGAAATGTAAACAGGTCCGCTCCATGGACAGTGCAAAATTCACAGTTAAAAACACAAGGAGGAAATTATAATAGAAATAGAATAAAAAAGTACTAATATATATATATATATATATATATATATATTCTGTTATCTGTAGAATTATAAATAAATCAAGTAGAAAAAAAGAAAAAATGTAAATAAATAGAAGTGGAATAAAATAAGTGAAGTAAACTGTGCAGTGAGTAAACTGTAGACTTATAAATATGTGGTTAAGAAATGTATAAGAGTATAATGTGCAAACAGGTTTATAACAGGTTGTTACACAGTAACAACGAGAACAGAACAGAAAGTGCAGTGCAATGTCAGTATATCGATGGTCAAGTGATGTTAAGTGACTGAGTTCAGGAGTCTGATGGCCTGGGGGAAGAAGCTCCTCCTGAGTCTCTCAGTTTTGGCCATCAGGCTTCGGAAGCGCTTACCAGATGGCAGCAGCGTGAAATGAGGGTTTGCAGGGTGATTAGAGTCCTTGATGATTTTAGTAGCTCTACCTTTGCAGCGTTTGGTGTAGACGTCCTGCAGAGACGGGAGAGCTGACCCTGAGATACGCTCGGATAAGCACACGACTCTTTGCAGGGCTTTGCAGTCATGACTGGTGCTGTTCCCATACTACACTGTGATGCACTGAGTTAATACACTTTCTATCGCCCCTAAATAGAAAGTTTTCTATTTAGGTTTAGCTCTTGACATATATCCTGCAGTGTTTTCAATCACATAATGTTTATTTTAGGTTTCAAACATTTAAATACACATAAGTACTAGTAAAACAATACATCTAGAGTTTGTAAAATACACACTGGTGTCTATGGAAGTAGCAATAACAATCCATTCAAATAATGTATCAGATACACATAGTGTAAGTAACTAAAATTTACTCTATTCTTCTCCCAGTTCACCGACCACTTGCATGTATTTCGGGAGAAACTGAAGAATTTAAGTGTTGTAAATCCGACTGACAGGACTTTCCGAACTACGGTGCAAACAAACATGACGGCGCCCATCTCACGTTATAGATCAAAATCAAGATAATGGCAACACTTTATTTTACAGTGTAAAATTATTTATAAAGGTTTTTAAACGGCAAAACACACTTACATGTATTTGAGAATCTGAATATCAGATAGTTGATGACATGGTAAGCAAGTTTGTGAAGAATTTGAATAAAAAAGGAAAAACTTAAAGCGATAAATCTGTCATACAGCACTATTTTGGTTGCAGCGAGTCACGTGACAAGCATGATGCGTCGCCATGGAAACAATAAGGGAAAACGTAACGGTCGCCTTAAAAAAAAAATCTGGGGGGTCAGCTAGAATATCTTAAACGTACGCACGAAAGGGTTGTGAATGTGATGTTAATAACATACATTTTAACAGTTAAACTTAAGCCTAGTTTATTACCATTTTGTTAGGGCGATTGGGGACAGGTGGGGCTCAGAACCCTTACCTACCTCCAAAGTGAGGAATGGCAGAAAGAGTTTGAGAAACACTGACCTAAAGAATGAATGCTATATCAGATGCAGGTAATACACTCATTTAGTCAATCTCTCTCTATCATACACTCTGCTCTACATAATACAATAAGCTTCAATAAGTGACTCAACATTCTTTCGTTACTAGTTCTAAAGTGATGTTTTAGAATTAGTAACAGAGGCTTGGGCTCAACTGTCAAACTGTGAACTTGAGATTTGAATCCTTGGCAGAAGGAAGTAGTTTCCGCACAAAAGAGATTTTAAAGACACTCCGTTGTGGTTTCTTATTTACACACTTGTGCCGTCGAACTGTTGAATAAACACAATATCACACTCGTAGCCGTGCGATAT
This sequence comes from Paracanthobrama guichenoti, assembly GCA_018749465.1. NCBI lineage: Eukaryota > Metazoa > Chordata > Actinopteri > Cypriniformes > Gobionidae > Paracanthobrama > Paracanthobrama guichenoti. Next base: position 22,242,313 of record CM031957.1, read on the forward strand.
GGCTGTATATCGGCACGGCTGTGATTGTCGTGCCTACGGCTGAATCACGGCCATGCTGATATAGAGCCATATCCCACCGCAATGAGTGTGATATTGCTCATATTGGTAAACATGAGTGAATGATGATAGAATTTCCATTTATGGGTCCAACTTTCTCTTTAACAGACAATTATGAATTGGAAATGGTCACGATCTAGAGGATCATTATTATAAATCTTAAAACAAAATGAAAATGATTCAAATTATTCACGCAAAATAAGGAGATCAATCAAAGCAGTAAATTTACAATTTAAGAATAATTACAGTGAGTTTTCAGTTGAGAGCTGGTCACAGTTCACCAGCCATCTGATCCAGAGTCAGGCAAGCTGAACAAACAGCAAGAGCCTATCTGCCTTTTCCACACACACTCTTTTACACGCTTACATGCACAAACATGTGCATCTATACGCATGTCACTGAGACCACATTATGAAAGCATAATTTGCATCCCTTCAAGAGCAATTAATCCTGAAAAGGACCCAAACCACCACCTGAAACGTTGCTTTGTTTTATTGACATGCCAAGAAAGAGTCACAAACCTCAAGCTCCTCGGTTTCAGATCTCAGCTGAAGGAGAATGATGCTGTTAAATGGAATTGCCATCTTTAACCTGAGGGGAACTGTGGGAAAGAGTGGGCGTAATTCCTACTGAAAGATTTACTTTGTAAAGAATTCACTGTATATCAACACTGCATAAATGGTTTATGCTCTCTGGCAGTGGATGATGGAAGGCGTTTGTGGGCGATCAGGGAAACCCAGATTATGAATTATAAAACAAATTAGATAAATTATATAAATTATGATGACTAAACATCAAACCCTAAATGTACAGTTTAAAAATGAATATTGCAAATAACCTTTCAGTGACACAATAAAAACAGCCAAAGTATTTAAGTGCTTGAATTCTATGAGTTTTTTGTTGGATTGCGGCTCACTCACAAGTCTTTAATATCTCATGATGACATGATTTATTAGGCCTTAAAGTGCATTTATAAGTAGTTATGCACCGATCATGATTTTTCATGGCTAATTCCAATTGCTGATTTTTTTTTACAAGCAAATGGACCAGTTCCAATACCGGTTGGCAATTTTTTTCTTTGTTTAAGCAAATTTATTTGTTGTATATTGCTATAAAACAGGCCAAAAATATCTGTAGGCATTTGAAATTAGAGGTAACCACAGCATTTTAATCACGATTCAAACTATGGAAGCTTGTTTCTACCACAGAATAAATTATTATTATTTTTTCATTTTTTTTTTTCATTTTTGCATATTTTGCAATTGTGACTTTATATCATGCAAAGTCAGAATTGCAAGATGTAAACTCGCAATTGTGAGAAAAGTCCAAATTCTGAGATTTAAAAAAATCTTTTTTCCCCTCAGAATTGGACTTTATAACTCACAATTGCGAGTTTATATCTCACAATTCTGATAAAATAAGTCAGAATTGCAAGTTATAAAGTTAGAATTGTGAGATATAAACTTGCAATTGTGAGATAAAAAGTTGCAATTACTGTATCTTTTAAAATGTTTTATTTTGCTTCCATTTTATACACGTGTAGCATGAACAGTTGTTTTTTTTATTTAAATTAGATAAATTAGATTGTATAATTTCAAGATTTAAAGGTGCAGTGTGTAGCATTTATGAGGATCTCTTGACAGAAATGCAATATAATATACATAAATATGTTTTCAGTGGAGTATAAAGACCTTACATAATGAACTGTTTTTATTACCTTAGAATGAGCCATTTCTATATCCGGACACCGCGGGTCTCTTTACAGTGAAGGCGCCATTTTGTGCCGCCATGTTTCTACAGTAGCCCTAAATGGACAAACTGCTCTACAGAGCGCTAGCTACTCTCTGCTGTCTCAGATGACATCTTTGTCCTGTGTCGGCCACCGTTCTCTATGTGCTTCGAAAGGGAGGGGTGAGCGGTGGAGGCAATTCACAACCTCACCAATAGATGCTGCTAAAATGTACAGTGCACCTTTAAAGCAAAAAAAAAAATAACGGTTTGACTTTAGCTTTGTGAAATTATGCTACATAAAACATACCTGCACAAAAGAAATACAGCAAACAGGCTGAATGAAAATACAAATTCACTCTCTGTCAGTAGGTAGCGCTTATGGAAGAGCAGCGATATAAAGTAAACAAAGCAGCGCTGTGCTTATAAACCCTTCTTTAATAGGCATTATACAGAGGTAAGAGTGGAAAAATGCCATCAAAACTTTTCTGAAGAACTTTTCTGTCTGAACTTTTCTGATACATGCACAACACCTCACCCCAATTCAATAATATTTATATTTCCCTTCCAACATTTCGAGCATCACGAACAGTGAGCTTGCTGTGCCTGGTACAGTTTTCTCTGCTGGCGCATCTGTGCTTTCCTCTCCTCTTTGCGTTTGTCTTTAGCATGTCCCATCTCTGGCCTGTCCTGTTTACAGACTTCGTAATATTTCCACACAAATGACATTTTGGGAAATTATTGCAATGCAGTTTGTGTGCATATCTGGTACAAAGATTAAAAATAAAATAAAACAAAAAACCTGCCAGATGCCAATCATGCGTGTGGAACAAAAACCATCTGGTTGCGATTTATGGCTGGTCGACCGGTGCATCTCATTTTATGAGTTATGAATGATCTGTAGCTCCTGGTTAAACCTGATGTTGCTGACTGAGGTTGTGACTTTAGTACATTACTGTTAATAATAAAATATGAAGTTTACACGCCAGGCTGGACTGAAGTTATGTGCTTTGTTTTCACTCTTTATATTATCTGTCAAAACTCTCGGAAAACTCAAAAGCCTCTTTTGTCATCACACTCTTTAAGGCCCATCACATAATCAAACCTGAACTTGTTTTTACTTGAGTCTTTGCTGAAGGGACTATTGACTGGTGACAGCATAATTACAGGTCATAAAACAAATTGAAATATTTCATCAGAATGAGACGCATCTCATTAGAAAACATTGGGAAAAAATACACATTCCACACAGCTGTCAGTTTTTGGGTGACGCGCAGGATGCTATACAACGTGACATGACGTGACCTTTCAGGTTACGTCACACAGTAACAGTATGTGTCCTTGACAGATCTACTGGCAAACACGACGTTTAGGTTTGTGTTCCAGTGTGAATAATGGTGTCATCGCAAAACAGATGTTAACCTGAGCCCTACTGTAATTCAGCAGACACCCACCTCTCTAACTCCCTACAAATATTCACACAGAGGAATCAGATCTGCTAACTTTATGCTGACTGGATTAAGATACAACCCTGTATCTTGCTGGCTAACAGACATGAGAAAGTTATGAAACATTACTATTTTTAATGTTTTTGAAATAAGTCTCTTATGCTCATCAAGCCTGCATTTATACAGAAAAAAAAAACAGTAATATTGTGAAATATCATTACAATTTAATATAATGGTTTTCTATTTTAATACACTTTAAAATATAATTTATTTCTGTGATGCAAAGCTGAATTTTCATCAACCATTACTCCAGTGTTCAGTGTCACATGATCCTTCAGAAATCATTCCACGTTTCCACCGAAATTACCCAGAACGCTATCTGCGTTTTCAATTGCAATCTAAAGTACCGTGAAGATTAGGCAAATTAGGCCTGCGCGTGACTTTCCAGTTGTCCTTCGCATATAAGCTTAATAAAGCCTGAACCTCGTCGTCGGTCCACTGTCCTATTTTTTAAACTCCATTGTTGATTCGAATAGCAAACAACTCTTACTGCACGCACCACAGCAGACTTTTAAAAATGGCGGTTGAAACAAAATGCTGCGTCGAGTCGACCAATCAAAATGCTGCGTAAACTCAACCAATCAGCATGCTCAGTCCCACCCCTGAAAAAAACCTGAACTTTGAAAAAGTACTACCTCGCGAGCAGAGACTTTCTGAGGGGGAACTTTTTACCCTGAACTTCATTTAGACCCTAGTCACTGCGGTCGAAACACACCGAGTACCACCCCAAAGTCCCTAGGTTTTTTTTTTTTTTTTACTATTTATTCATCTATGAATCATGAAAAATTAATCACAGGTTCCAAAAAAACATTAAGCAGCACTTGTTTTTGACAATGATAATAACAGAGTATCAAATCAGAATATTAGAATGATTTCTGAAGGATCATGTGAAACTGAACTGAATGGAGTAATGGCTGATTAAAATTGAGCTTTGCATCACAGAAATAAATATATTTTAAAGGGTATTTATATAGAAAACCATTATATTAAATTGTAAGTTAAATGAAATAGTTTTTTTCTGTATAAATAAATAAGACTTCTTTCAAAAATATTAAAATATATATTCCAGTTAATAATAGCTATACACTCACCTAAAGGATTATTAGGAACACCATACTAATACTGTGTTTGACCCCCTTTCGCCTTCAGAACTGCCTTAATTCTACGTGGCATTGATTCAACAAGGTGCTGAAAGCATTCTTTAGAAATGTTGGCCCATATTAATAGGATAGCATCTTGCAGTTGATGGAGATTTGTGGGATGCACATCCAGGGCACGAAGCTCCCGTTCCACCACATCCCAAAGATGGACCCAAGGGGCCTAAAGTGTGCCAAGAAAACATCCCCCACACCATTACACCACCACCACCAGCCTGCACAGTGGTAACAAGGCATGATGGATCCATGTTTTCATTCTGTTTACGCCAAATTCTGACTCTACCATCTGAATGTCTCAACAGAAATCGAGACTCATCAGACCAGGCATGAGGTCTGTCTTTAACTGTCCAATTTTGGTGAGCTTGTGCAAATCGTAGCCTTTTTTCCTATTTGTAGTGGAGATGAGTGGTACCCAGTGGGGTCTTCTGCTGTTGTAGCCCATCCGCCTCAAGGTTGTGTGTGTTGTGGCTTCACAAATGCTTTGCTGCATACCTCGGTTGTAACGAGTGGTTATTTCAGTCAAAGTTGCTCTTCTATCAGCTTGAATCAGTCGGCCCATTCTCCTCTGACCTCTAGCATCAACAACGCATTTTCGCCACATACTGGAAGGTTTTCCCTTTTCACACCATTCTTTGTAAACCCTAGAAATGGTTGTGCGTGAAAATCCCAGTAACTGAGCAGATGGTGAAATACTCAAACCAGCCTGTCTGGCACCAACAACCATGCCACGCTCAAAATTGCTTAAATCACCTTTCTTTCCCATTCTGACATTCAGTTTGGAGTTCAGGAGATTGTCTTGACCAGGACCACACCCCTAAATGCATTGAAGCAACTGCCATGTGATTGGTTGATTAGATAATTGCATTAATGAGAAATTGAACAGGTGTTCCTAATAATCCTTTAGGTGAGTGTATTTTATAATTACATATTTTATATTATTCTATAATAGTCTTTTTTGGTAAATAACGTTCTTTTTGATGAAAGAACTAAGACTAAAATTATAGTCTTAGAATAAAATAAAGTATTTTAATAATAACTAATAATATATTAGTTATGTTTATTTTTTTAATAGCTATAATTTAATGAAAAATAAAAAGACCAAATGAAATAAAATATAATCTTTTTGTGGCTGCTGATTTTTTTTTAAATTGATAATATTTTGTAATAGCTGAAATAAAGAAACCTGGAAATACTAGATCAAGTACTAATCTGAAATAACGCAATCAGGCTATAATAATGAAAAAAAAATTCTTTATTGTTAATCCTTGTTCACCAAGCGGTACTTCATTTAAACGTCTACTGTAGTAAACTACAGAGTTCTGGTCTGTTCATCATGAACTGCAACAAATCTGACCACGCCTCTCAGACTTCAACGCCTCCATTTATTGGTGGCTGTTGAGTAGTTATGTATCCAGAATGCAGATTGGCTCTGGTATACCATATGCTAAATGGTATACCAGATAATGGTAAACATATTGATATGAAGAAAAGACTTTCCATTCCTCCTGTCCCTCCCTCCTTCTGCTTCTTTGTATTTTTTAAATAAACACAGCTCTCAAAACAAAATCTGTAAGCGGTGGTCATGGTCACGATGGGGTCTATAATGCATTAGGTCTGTTTAGCACACTAAATCTGCTGAAACACAGATCAAAAAGACACTGGCATAATTTTTGCTACTTTCTAGAGAAAACAGATGAAAGAAAAGTGTCCTAATGGTCAACAACCATCACTAATGCGCCCAATGATGCCCGCCTGCCTTTGAACATTACAGGCAACCGTCCATCAGTCACAAAGACAGAGGCCAACACTGACAAGAGAATCGAGTCAACTACAGTATAGTTTTTATACAGCTGACTACTTTCATTTCACTGCTGGTCATAAGAAAGTCATAGCGACTTGTGAGAAAAATATGAGTGGCTACTGCTCATTCACATTTAAAAATCTAGAATATTAGGGCCCTATTTTAATGATCTGAGCGCATGGTCTGAAGCGCCAGGTGCATAGTCCAAAAGGGTTGTACCTAGTCTCTTAATGAATCAAGGGTGCGTTTTGGGGAGTAACGTGCATTAAACGTAACGCGTCTCATCTCCCATTCCCTTTAAAGGGATGCTATTTCATGCATTCTGACTTATTTGCGCTGTTAAATAGTTGGATTCTCATGCTAAACATGGCCAGAAACTGAGCTGGATGTATGACGGAGTTAAGGATTCAATCAAGTTTTGGAAAGATTTTTTTCTGTATGAGGTCATAAAGGCCGTAATTCCTGATATGTGCACTTCTCCCGGATATGCGTGTGCACATCAACCAGAACTAGAGCAAAAGCGCCAACAACGAGCTTCGTTCGGGTTACGGGAGACGTCGGCAGCGCTGTCATTTTGTTTTCAGATCACAAAATCAACAATGTCACTAAAAAAGTGTGTTTCTGGTTGTGAGGGAAAGATAATCTTGTTCAGCTTCCCAAATAACACGGCATTAAGGAAAAGGTGGATGCAGTTTGTTTTCCAGGAGCAGCAACAGAAGTTCTGCAAGTGTGTTTGTTTGTTCCCAGTCACGAGTTGAAACCGCAGGCGGTGAGTGAAACTGCATCAAATGTCTGTGTTTTGCTGGCAATAGGCGTAAGTGCATATAATGTAAACAACACGAACGTATAGTGAATCACAAGTTATCCAGGGAGTGTGTGTGTGCTTGAGATTCTTTAGCTCCGCCCACTGCACGCCTTCACAAGTTCGGTACAGTGTATCTGTCTTATAAATATGATAAAACTAAAGACTCTTCGGAGATATGAAGGATGCAATACTACTCTATAGGTACTCAAGATTAACATGAGACTGGCAGAAACTGTGTATGTTGTGTGCCCCCTTCAAAAGTCAGTTGCGCTCACCATGGCGGATTCACCATTTACATGGTGGAATTTGCGAACGGAAAGACTGAACGCTTCTCCAGAGAGGAATCCTTTTATTTTTAATATTTGGCATGTTTGTGTGCTGCTGCGCATCCCTGTGTGTGTAATAAGCAGAGTGTACTCATGTTGTGTACCAAGCTACAGACGCATATTACTAACGAGCTCTTTAAATAAGACAAAAAATACTGCGTTTTCAGTTTCCTCAAAATAGCAATGCACCTGATCACACCTCGTTTTTAGACCAGCATCCCCATGGGCGAACAGATTTGCATTTGCATTTGCTATTTAAACAACATGCCGCTGGATGTGAAAATGATAACTGCGGGCTGAAACTAGCAAAAAACACTTAAGTCACGCCTGCCGTGTGTATGATAGGGCCCTAGTGTTCCATTTCCAAAATATGCTAATTGGTTATTTCCTCTAAACCAACCACCGCTAGAAACTACAGTGCAATTTAAATATTCACCTACTGACCCATCATGATGTTCAGTCTGAATTCTGATGATTCTTAAATTGTCTCAGAATTATTTAAATTTATCTCCAGTTGACATACTCAACCAGTTGCGTTAGAAATCGGCCAAAACAAAAGCTTTATTTCTGCCTGTCTCTCGCTATTTAAAAGCACAAAAGAGAGGCCACAGCAAAAAGTAACTTGCACACCTCCCATTGTTTGTCTTCGAATTTCCAATTAGCATGTTAATTAGAATCAGAGTGGCCGTGAAGCGTCTGTCTTCATCATTCGTATTAGGAGCCGAATGGATGTGCCATTCATTTCCTTATATCTACACCATCTTAGCCACGGCAAAATAAGCTGTCCATCACAGTGCTAGTGGAATTGGCTTCTAAGCAGTTTTAAGTTCTTTGTGGATATAAAACTTACATTTGAGGAACCCTTTTGTGTTTCCCTGCAGCTTTAATCGCACTTCATTTCAGACATGTCTCGTGCTTATGCAAAGTCACTGAGGTTTCTTAAGTTCGCACACAAATATTCCCAAAATGACAAAGCTTCCCCTGTGGAAACCAGACTTGGTACTTTATGTCAATTTACACTTCATTATGACATCACATAACATAAAGAATCCGAAACCATCTGAAGCCTTTTCTGCCATAAACATGAACATAAATGGCAGTCACGCCTGTCTATTCAATTGTGGCCAATTGTTGCTCTGGTTCGTGCTCATAAAAAACAGCTTCAGCCCTGAAGCACATTTAGGATGTGCTCAGAATTATACAGTATATCATAATAAAAGACCTACTGTCCTGAAAGTGCAGCTAATTACGTGTGACCGTCGGGTGATGTAGAAGGAATTTGACATGATGAAAACTAGCACTGCTCACAAACATGTCATCAACAATTACAATTTCAAAGACACATTGATGGAATTCCTTCCAGAGACAACTAGATTACAGAGGTCTGAAAAACTATAACTTTTTGAACACCTTCTCAATGTACAATCTCTTAGCTTTGACAAGAAGGCTAACACTGCACCACTAGCATCAGAGCAAAATAAAGATTGCTTCCCAACGCCTCCATCCAGTAAAATTTAGCTAATATCTAAAAAGCTCATGTAAACAAGGTTGAGGCCTAGCCAAGGCTTACCTGCTGGAAAGGAAGTCAAGTTTGAATATTCAAAGAAACATGACAACAATCTCGTAGAATCCTTAACAGTAGGGTGATGCTCATGTTAATCCATGTTTTGACCCCAGCATTTTGTTAGTAGCATTGTACACTTACATCATCTTTAAACCTTGAGGTAAATATACTATACTGCCCCTAGTGTCAGAGAAATAGAATGGCAAGGCCAAGTCTTAAAGTCCCAGTGAACCGGAAGTAGCAAGTGAGTTTTCTTCAGTGCTGTGATGTATTTCCAGGTGAAACAGAATATTGAATAGAGGGCAGGGTTTTACTTCAGCGCTCCTCCTCTCCATCTGTTCGCTCATAGCAGACTAACGGTTGGAGGGGAGTGGTTACACATTTTCAAACCTAAGCCGTCAAACTGACATCATCTGAGAAGGAACGCCGTTTCCAGACCGGAAGTTACTTTTCAGATTTTGATTAAAGATTATCGCGACAAACTATTTTTTTCTGTGTATTAACTTGCACGGATTAATTGTTCACCCGAAGACCTTTAATATGTGCTAACAAAGTAAACAGGGTCAATTTTGATTTCATGAGGACTTTAACCCTACATAAGGTACACAGCAGTGGTGTATTTGAGTAAAATCTGTACTTCAGTATATTTTTGACTTTGTACTTTGATCAAAGATATTTTCTTTTTACTCTCTATTTGACTACATCTTTGAATATATGTATTTTTTACATCAATAATGCAACATTTTGCATCTAACTTTTTTTGCAGTAGTTTATTTCTGCTACAAAAGAAGTGATATCGCCACCTACAAGGAATTGAAGGTACTACATCTTTTGCCTTTACTCACCCAAACATTGTCAACAAGTCTACTTTATGTGAATGCAAGTGCATTAGAAGGTAGATTCACAGGTATCTCACATGAGATGAGGACGTGGCTGAGATGAGGATGAGGCCTAAACCAGCATATCCAGTGCAAATATGCTTTGACCATTTCATTTTACTTATTATTTGATTAATGCTTTATTTTGAAGAGAACTTTTTGAAGGATATTGGTTGACTTATGCTCTTTTTGAGCACTTAACTGTAGGGATAGTGAAATGAAGAGCCAGATTTACTAAACAGCAAATTAGCATGAGAATGCAATTCCAAAAAAGAGGCAATGGAAATAATGAACACAGACACAGCCGGGTCATTTCCATAATGACCAACACAATCTACCATTTAGCATCTGGTTTAAGACATGCTTTTTTGGGGCGGTAAATAATGGCGCAAATGCCAGTAAATTGACTAGCGCAAACCTTAGTAAATCACCTTGCGTGATTCATTTAAATACTCTCCTCCCATAAATTTTGCGTCTGAAAGGGAAACTCCTACAAATACATATGCAATAAGTTCAGCAGCAAAAATAAACCTGTCCACACCTTTTCAATGCTAATTTTCACTGTCTTCTTTAGTAAATCCTTTTTTTAACACCAAAAGAGGGTTCATGAGAAACTGTGCTGTGAACTCGATACATGCTCTGAAGCTTCAGTGTCATATGTAAGATCACTACTTAACTGAGCTTAACTGTGACTTGAGTGTTTGTAGACGTTTAAGAGGCCGTTGTGTCAACCTCAATTTATTCCAATATTTAGATGTATTTATTTTGGTTTTAGAAAATAAAATACAGATACGCACTGGATCTTTTGCCAACTCTTTTTCACTAATAATATGCTATTATTATGAAGATAACAGATCCCAGACCAGCAGTTATGGACAGATTTTCCCACTAAGAGCAATCAGTAGTAGAAGCAGCAGAGGTCTGAGTTACACGCTATTATCAAGTCCGTCTCCCTCGGTCCGGAAGGGGGGCACAGGGATGTCCATGGGGTCCGTGGCCCCCCATGACGGACCATGTGCGCTCCACTGACTTCACTCCTATTGGTTGTCGCTCCCGAAATGAGCTTTTCATCTGAATAAAGTTAAACATATCCCAACTTTTTTGTATCGCTGGACACGACTACATCCTGTCGCCAACGGTCACTGTCGCAGGAAATCGGCAGCTCTCCACTGAAATGAATGGGATTGTGACGTTGTGTGACACTGGTAGTGTGAACGCAGATTTAGGTGTTGAGAACTAGTGCATCTTTGAGCCTACATTCAGTACAAGTCAAATACTTTAAATACTGGTAAAATCAAATACTCTAAGACTTTTACTTGAGTGGTCTTGGAATTGGTAACTTGTAAGTTGAGTAATTCTTGCTGTAAGTTATCTCTGGTTTTATTTAACCCTCTGGGCCTCTTCGGTCAAAAATTACCAAAAAATGTTTTTGAAATGTTCAAATGTTTTGCATCATCAGAATGGGATGACACTTGGTGACTTTTTCACATTAGCTATGTAAACACACAAAAAAGCATGGACATGATTCAGATATATTTAAGGGTCGACAAAAAGTAGTCTTTGAGAATGTCTAAGTATAAATCCAAATCCACAACTTAATAAAAATAAGTATTTGTAGCTAAAAAAAAAAAAAAAAAAACACTAGAGAATTTATAAGCCACTTTAAATAGAACTACATAGGAATCTAGTGGCATTACATAAGTTTTTCTTTTTTTTTTCAAAATGTATTATTTTCAATAAGGAAAATAGCTCATAAAAATATAAATTATAAATATGGCATAGTATCATAAAATCCCCTCCAAATTCTAAATAGTAATAAAAAAATATTACTGAACAAAAAGTAAGGCCATGGATTAAATTTATATTCTTTTTACCTATGTTATAATCAAAATCTATGATAAATATTAATAATAAACACTGTCCTACAAGCAAATAAATAAAAATGCTATGTGTATTTCTCTATGAAAAAAAAATACCTGTCATAATTTTGTTATTTATGCATAAATGCCATTGTATCATGGTAAACACTTTGAAATAAATGAATAAACGTAATAATATAATTGATGTCATTATCTATACAAAATTCCCAATGAGAAAACTGAACACATCAATTATGTTCATTCATCAATTCATAAGCCAATATTCATATTTTCACTAAAAAAAAATCAGTTAACAACAACCTATAACAAACCTATTAAAGATACAAAACATACCACCAACATGCATTTAACAAAGCAATTTGTGCAGCACTTCTCTGTAAGGGTGACCCCAGGAAAAGATGCCTTCATTGAAAGTATTTTCATACAGCAGTGTGCATGTGTGTACACTCAGTATTCGTGTCCATATGTGTGTGAAAATGAGGGCACCTAGGGACTGTAAAGGAAAGCAAAATCTCCTTCAAAGGACTCCCTGATCTGGTTTTAACTCTGTGAGTTCTTTCCTGAGCAGACTTGTGACCTTACGACCCCCATCAGTTCCCAAGTGCCCCTGGGCCGCCCCCTTTCCTAATGCACTGCCTCTCATAGCCTTTAATTTATTGGCTGTCTCTCATCCTCTCATTCCACCTGTTTTTTCGCTCCTGCCCGAGAAAGTTTCAATTCCTCCCATGATTCACTACCCGCTAACTCCGAGGTCAAATTCCTCCCCGCGGAAAGCGTGAGAGAGAGCCTAACTATTAAAAACTCTCTATATTTTATTGAAAAAAAGGACTTTTGAAGTCGATATATCAGCCTGTCACTGTTGATAACAACATGTCTATGTCATCAACAGCAGGAAATGACACAGAGCACAATGTGTTTTAAAAGAACATGCTAGTGATTACAGGTAAATTAAATGTGAAAAAGCAGTTTGAATTCAATTGTACAAAAACCAGACTGGTTCCACAGATGTTGCGAGGTTCAGATGCGCTGCCCTTTCTCAGTAAGCGTCTCTGAGCTCTGACCTTGTGGAGCGTACAGTAATTGAGATTCACAGCTCATTGTTAGCTAATTAAAGACACCTCAAACCTCCTGGAGCCCAGAGAGAGAGATTGTGAGAGAAAGAGCAGCAGACGTGAACAGTGACCTCTAAATAAGAGACGGTGCATCTGGGTCCTTATTTTAATTAGCAGCTGGCCAATCGCACAAGTCTTTATTATTCTAATGCTCATTGTCTATATTTAAGTCCATGCGTACTCATACACCTGCTCGAGCACACAGACATAATGATGGAAATAATTACAAATTAACATGTAGTCAGTTTAACAATTGCGCAAGGTTACATAAAGGGGTGTTTCTTTAACTTCTGTCCTCAATAAAATGTTCACAAATGATATTTAACTTGATTTACCTTCTTTGCTTTCTTCACATTTCATATTTCAACTCACTGACAATTTTGTTTTCCAGGAACAAAAAAAAAAAATACTTTTAATCTAATTAAAGGTCGAAGGTTGAAATGGCATTCCAGCTGAATTAAGGACAGTCAAAATTTGAGAACAAATGTAATTCATTTTCACACTACTACTATACAGTCAAACCAAAAATGATTCAGACACCAGATTACTAGTGGGTGCAGGACACTATAGTTCATTTATGTAAGTGAGGATAACAAAATAAAATCATAGAGTGGACTACCATTAAAATTGATACAAAATTGGGACCAAAATTATTCAGATATTTTGACTTGACCATGTTTTGCTTAAGTGTTTTTTTTTTGTTTTTTTATTGTTAATACAACCTTTTACACATCAGACTGACCAAAATTAAGCATTGCTTGGTAACTGGTTGACCTAATTTGGTATCATCTAAATGTGTACTTAAAGGGTTATTTCACCCAAAAATAAAAAAAAATTAGCCCATGATTTACTCACCCTCAAGTCATCCTAGGTGACATTTTTCTTTTTCAGACGAATGCAACTGGAGTTATATTAAAAAAAGTCCTGGCTAGTCCAAGCATTATAATGGCAGTGGCATCTATCCATCATATAACTGCTCCACACGGCTCCGTGGGGTTAACAAAGGCCTTCTGAAGCGAAGTGGCGCATTTGTGTAAGAAAAAGTTTAAAACTTTATAGACTAAAATAACTAACTTCCAGCGGACCGCCGTACGCATTGATTTACGGTGAAAAAGTAACCCTTGACCCATGCGTATTGACGAGCGCAGAAGTGCAGAGGATAGAGAAAAATAAAACACTGGTCATGAATTGGAGTCTAAAATGCAAATTTTTGAAGTGAAATGTCGGAGCATTTTGATATAAGAGAAGAGGGGCTTGAGTTTGTTGCCTAGCCCTATCCACGAGAGGCGTCAAAGCTTGCGATGCTCCTGTACATCGCGTCAGGGGTTACTCTTTTAGCGCAAGTCGAATTGTGTATGGCTTTCTACTAGAAGCTTGTGTTTTTTTTACACAAGCGCGCCGTTTTGCTTCAGAAGGCCTTTATTAATGGACTTCAACTCACTGCCATTATAAAGGTTGGAAGAGCCAGGACTTTTTTAATATAACTAATTTTATTCGTCTGAAAGAAGAATGTCATATACACCTAGAGGGTGAGTAAATCATGGGCTAATTTTCATTTTTGGGTGAACTATCCTTTTAAATTTAACAGCTGACAGCTGATTGGTTGGTTGTAATCCATTACATACCTTTCTATCAAAGTTATCTGACATTATCAAGATTAATTTGTTCTGACACAGTTTAACTCTTGAGTTATTGTCATATTTTACTACCATTTTCTAAACTATAGCGAATAAACTGTGATAATATGAGAAAATGTTTAAGGTGACTGTAGATATTGAAATGGTTTGGTATTGAAATGATATTGAAATTATGTAAAAAAAAAAAAACCTTTGAAAAAAGGCTCTCATGCTAACCAATGCTGCATTTATTGGAAACCGTAAAAATAGTACTATTTTGAATCATGATCACAATTTAAAATTAAATACATTTTTCTATTTCAATATATTATAAAATGTAATTTAATGTGATCAAAGCTGAATTATCAGCATCATTCCTCCAGTCTTCAGTGTCACATGATCCTTCAGAAATCATTCTAATATGATGATTTGATCAAGAATCATTTCTGATTATTATCAATGTTGAAAACAGTTGTTGACTTGAAAAATAATATTTAACAATAAAATTGTAGTCTTCACAGTTATGCTGCTTAATACTTTTGTGGAAACCATGATAGATGTATTTCTTATAAAAAGTTCAAAAGAATACCATTTATTTAAAACAGAAAATGCAAAAGCCTTTACACAATAGAGACAGATTGGAAATTAGAGGAAGAATGCAAAATTAAGTAATCCAAACAGCTCAAATTTGCCATTAGCACACACATTACATTTTCTAACATAAAATGTTTTATTTCAAATTGAGAACAAGTGAGCAGGTAGAAGTGAAAGTGTGAAAAGGTGTCTGCTTTCATACTGTACACATTAGTAACTGGAAGAGCAAGAGCATTATATAGGCAACCTTGAGAGAGAGAGTCAGTCGAACAGACATACAGAAAGATTTAATGATCCTTTATTCTTTTGCTTCACTCTCCTTGGAAAACACATTCCCATGAGCTTTCACAAGCATAAGCGTGTCCGTTTCTTCACTCAGTGAGATAATATTGTTCCTCAACAATCACTGAAATGATGTTTTCATACAACAGCCACCAAGGGAAATAAAAGACACATAACTTGAGACAGAACACTCTAGCAGAAGGACCAAATATCCACTGTTGTCTCAACACGACCTGACAGCGAAGACACAATGTTTGTTTTATTTATCACGTCCACTCAACTTTCCCAGAGCACCTCGTCCTCTTTTCCCTTCGCGTTTGTCCTCTTATAAAACACAAGCCAGAATTGTGTTTGTTTGTGTTCATCTGGTTAACAATGCATTTGAATTTACTTACAGGTTATGGCAGCGACATGCCTAGCTGCTGAGCGTGGCTGACGTTATCGCTTTTAAAGGTGAGCTGTGCTCATGCATGTAATTGCTGCATAGAGCATGTGCGGCTAAATGGACATTTTATGAGCGAGCATCATTAGACCGCACATCAAACACCACTTCCTGATCGCTGATAGGTAATGGAAGGATGCTCATTTTATTTTCAAAAGCTCTCTGCTGTAGCGTGGGCATTAGTAAAAGAGAGTTGCATTATAAAGTAGAAAACAACACTGTGGTAAATCAAAATGAAAATGGGCTGAGGATAGATCCCTGAGGAATGCCACTGATGAATTTCACACATTTGAGGTTTTCTTTTATAATATCATCCACACTGTAAACCCTAATGCTCAAAATACTTGGTTTGAGTAGGATAAACTTAAAAGGGGGAGGTCTAATGCTATTTCATGCATTCTGAGTTTTTTACACTGTTAAAGAGTTGGATTCCCATGCTAAACATGGCCAAAAATTTGTTTTAAATTAGTTAGACGTATGACGGAGGATTTCTGTGCCAAAAATACTCCTTCCAGTTTCGCAAGTTTTGGAAAGTTGATGGAGTATGGCCCTGTATATCATAATAGACGGCGGAAAATCCTTCTCCCGTAAAAGCTTGTGCATACACCAACCAGAGCAGGAGCAAGAGCACGCCCATCATCCGGGTAGTGCAAGTCGAGAAGGATTTTTCAACAATGTCACCAAAGAAGTGTGTTTTTGGTTGTGAGGGAAAGGTAACCTTGTTCAGCTTCCCAAATAACAAAGCATTAAGGGAACAGTGGATGCAGTTTGTTTTTCAAGTGTGTCGCTGGCGTTTTCGGTGACGAATGTTTTATAAGCAAGGCCCATTGGATTTGCAGATCGTTGCAGTCGGTGAGTAAAATACATCAAATGTCTGTGTTTTGTTGGCAATCGGTGCGTAAGTGCATACAATATAAACAATGTGTATCAAAAGTTATCGATAATTTGATGCAGTGGTGTAACTTTATTTTAAAAACTGGGTGAGTGGGGGGGGAAGTCATGAGAAGTCAGGTTTCGGAGGACCGGTTCTGGGTTTGAATCCACCTTCGTATAAGTGTTCATCAGTGATTCTGTATCAAGAGCAGGGACACGTTTGTGTACATTTTATTTTGAGATTTAACCGAAACTAATAGAGAGTCTATGATGCGATGACGTGCTTTTGTGTGTGTGTGTGTGTGTGTGTGTGTGTGTGTGTGTGTGTGTGTGTGTGTGTGTGTGTGTGTGTGTGTGTGTGTGTGTGTGTGTGTGTGTACGCTCGTGACTCTTTAGCTCCATGCATGACACGCCTTCCAGAGTTCGGCTTTTTCAGAAAGAGTTGGTACAGCTTATCTGTCTTTTATGAATCTAATTCAACTAAATACTTTTTTGAGATATGAAGGATGCAATACTACTCTGTAGGTACTCAAGATTAACATGAGATTGGCTGAAACACACAGTTTCAAACTTCTCATCCAACTTTTTTAAAGTTCTGACAACTTATTAGTGTTTACAGTGAAGCAAATAACACATTTGAGTTGCAAGAACTCAAAATAAAAAAGTTACATAACTAAATATTTTATGTTAATTGCTATCAAAAATGTATGAGTTAGCTAACTAATTAACATGCACGAGTATGCTACTACAAACTCAAAACTTGATAGTTCTGCTTACTTAAAACACATTTTAGTAGTGAAAGTAGTCTCAAGGGATATGTCCGTAAATATGTTAATGTGTTTGTCCTATACTTAGTATTAAATAAATGTATTTTAAATACATTTTGGTATAAGTTTTTTTCACTAGGGAATAGAATCTTGTTTTATGCGTCACCATTTCCAAATCTGAATCTATGCAGGGTAGTGAACACAAATAAAGCATTTTGTAAAAAACTTTTCTAAAAGTACCCTAAAAGTCTTCTTGAAATGTGGACACCAGATGCTTGTTTTTTCAGAAACATATGGATGTTGCTAAAAAAACAAACCTCCTTGACCTTCTTGCATGTTAAAATAGCAAAGATACTCTAAGTAAACTAAGTACAACTAAATAAAACTGGTGATAAAACTCCTCAGCTCATCTCCAGCACGCACCTGTGAATGAACGAGCACCTGACTCTGCTTTCACACCATCGTAGTTCACAGAGAGAAGAGGTCAAGAAACAGATGGTCGCAAATGTGAAACCACATGGAACCCCAATGTTGAAACTCAAACAACTCAAACCACATTGAGTCACATAGACAATAACCAGCACGTGATTTATGAAGCCTCCGGATCAACACAAGGCATTAACACTGACCAGAGAACATTTGGTCCACACATTTGGCACACACTTATAACGGGAACAATATGTGTAATGCTGTTGAATGAGACCCTAAAATATCTGATTCAACTTAGATTTTAAAGAGGCCGAATTATGACCTTTTAAAAAGTCTTGGGGCCAGATTTACTAAACAGGGCAAATGCAATTTTTTTTGCATATGCCTTGGGCGTGAATTATTTAAATGAGGAATATTGTGACGTGTTCGTTCCTGAATACTATCGAAGCGTTTCAGGGAGTTCAGAAACAGTTCTTAATAACTCTGGAATGACTTTGTGCTTTGCAGATCTTATTCATGCTCAAACAGCAACATTACACACTAAAGGAAGTTGAAAATGTAAAAAAACATAATAGGTCCTCTGCCATCTGCCAGGATATCTCCAGAAGAGGCTGAGAGTCAGATCAGCAATCACCAAACAGACTCTTTGGCAGTCGATCAACCTCACCACAAAGAGTCTACTGACAATCTTAAGAGTTGATAGTGTTCTGATGATAAGTACAGGCCTTCTATCCTCTGCACTCGCATCTAAACATCACTAATGGACATCTTAAGTGTGCATGCTTTTACTGAGCTCTCACACACTGCTCATCACTGATGGGTCAGAAGAGCATACAGCAGACTGCTCTGTTTGGTTCTGTGATGTTAATCAGTCATAAACATTCAATGAAGAGTTTAATACCTTATTTGTAAAGCTACAGAGTACAGTCATAGTGAATTACCATTCACAACACATTTTACTTTCATAATATGACATTTCTGATTGAAACAGCATATTCAGAGGGGGGAAAAAAGGACTGATTTCATCTGGTGGAATAAAAATGGAGTAAGATTATTTTTTAAATAAATTACTACTTTTATTCTGCAAGGCTGCATTAAATCGCTCAAAAGTGACAGTTAAGACATTTAAAATGTTACAAAAGATTTCTATGTCATGCTGTTCTTATCGGCTTCCATAAAAGTATTAAGCAGCATAACTGTTTTCAGCATTTGGTAATAATAGGAAATGTTTCTTGAACAGCAAATCATCATATTAGAGTTATTTCTGAAGGATCATGTGACACTGAAGACTGGAGTAATGATGCTGAAAATTCAGCTTTGATTACAGGAATAACTTACATTTTAAAATATATTCAATATTCACAATATTACAGATTTTTTTATCAAGTAAATGCAGCCTTGGTGAGCATAAAAGATTTCTCTCAAAAACATACATTTTAGAGACAATACTGCCTGTTATTTTCATAATGTTTACTCTGCCAATGAAGTAGAAGTACTGCAAACATACAAACATACTGCAAACACTGCAGCACTGAAATAAAAAATATCTGCAGGAACACCAATTAAGTTATAGGAAATATCACTTAGAGGCACAATATGTAAGATATTTGGATTAAAATATCCAAAAACCACTAGAACAATGTTATATATTTTGTTGACTTGTGTACTTATATTATCCCAAATGTTTCCAAGAATGTTTAAATCCAAAGAAATAAGATATTTTAAACAGGACACGGACCGTCCCTGTGCATCGCCTATCAATGACATCATACCTGTGTTACCCTCGATTACCAGTTTTATTTTTTGTAGAAACCACGGAAACACCAAATGCGCTTTAATATATTATGTTTTATTGGACAGGTGAGCAACTGTTTGGATCCATTCATCGACAGAAAACAGTGCTGCGTCAGCCCACATAGCAGAACCAGTCGAGCCGTGTGTTGCGCTTGCCTCTCGTTAGCAATCACTCCACCGGCCTCGTTCCGCTCCAATGGCTTTCAGCCCCACCCTGCTTCATGCTAAAGTAACGTTAATAAATCTTTAATACATTAGCTCATCCATGAATATGATTTCTGCCCGAGTCCCATCGGATTGTTTTCCACCGGCTGTAGAGGTGAAGACAACTCCCATGATTCCGTGAAATCAAGCTACCTTTGTTTTGAATAAGCAACCTCTAGCTGTAAGAATTACATATTGCGCCTTTAAATAAATCTCAGTAGCACTTTATTTTCCAGGCCTGTTCCACATGTACATACTATGTACTTATTATAGTAATTACAATAACTGGGTATTAACTAGGTACTAACCCTGAACCTACCCCTAGCCATAACCCATGTAGTTACCTTATATTACCCAATACTTAAAACTAATACAAGTAAGTACAGTGCACGTACTGTAAAATAATGTGCAACCTATATCTCTATTATATCTAACATAAATTCAGGGATTTTAAAATGTATTTTAGATTCAATAGCAGAAGAAAACTCAACAATAGTAATCAAAACTCCACTGAAGACATTCAACAGATGCAGAGAAAACCACTGTGCTGCAAGATAAAACAAAAAGAGGCCACAGGAATGCTCCAAAATGTGTGGGACTCAATATACACTTATGCTTTGAAAAACAGAAGAAAAGGAAGTGATTAAGAGCAGGGCAGTTACTTACGAGACCTGTCCCCTTTCCATCTCCACCCACCCTTGTTTCGCCCCGGCTTGTCCCCATCCCAGCACAGCCCGACTGCCGTCCAGAACCCCAGCAGCAGGAGGCTGATGGGTAACACCAGCCCTGCCCTCATTCCAGTACGTCTCCAGAGAGAAAGATCCACACGCAGCTTCACATCACATTCAGATGCCCCTTCAGAGGTGTTGCTACAAACTGCACGCTGTTACTTTACCGCCAGAAGAAGACGAGACAAGAAATCCCAGGTTCAGCAGCGCAATATTGATCTTTTCATCCCACCAAGTCACTCCAGAATATTTACTACCACATCAGCTCTCTAGCTTCAGCTGAAATCCAATTTGGACACAGGAGACTTGTGTCCAAATTGAGAGTTGTCGTTGAAAAAAGCATGGGCAGGTGTCAGAGAGATATCAGCACACCGCTACTCCTCCGGAGAGCAGCGGCGGTCCCTGTTACAACCTCCCTTCCTCTCCTCATCCGAGGCACCAGGGAGAAGCTTCTGTTGATATGAAAACAGCAGATAAATCAAAAGTGGATAGCTGAGTCCTGCAGCCACAGCAACTGAGTGAGTGAGAGAGAGAGAGAGAAAGAGAGAGAGCGTGTGTATGAGAGAGAAAGTCAATTCAAGCTAACAAGTGGCAAACGTTCCATTAAGGCAGCTCTTGTCAGTCGGGTTACAGCTCCTCTGAAGTGAGACAGACTCGTACAGTAAAGCTCCTTACAGTCCTCCAGAAGCTCCTACTTAGAAATCATAACTGCAGTGTGATTTTCCTCACAATATTTTCACTTCCTAACAACAAAAACTGAGTTCAAAAAGTTGAAAGATTCTTATGTTCACCAAGGCTGTATTTATTTGATCAAAAATACAATAGAAACAGTAATATTGTGAAATATTATTAAAACATTTTAATGTTGTTTATATGTCTATTAGTGTTGTAGTCCAGACCACCTAATCCGAGATCAAGTCCAGATTAAGACCAATATGTGTTGAGACCAAGTCAAGACCAAGACCAGACCAGCACTCCTTAAATTCATAAAGATCCACATTACCACCTGAGAAATGACTTATTTTTAATCAATAAATATAATTAGAATAGGACACTATATAGAGCTGTTACCAATCAAATGAAATCAACACAATTCATCTTTGCACTGCAGAGGTGGTACAGAAGATGCATCTGAGTTGGTAAAATACAAATGCATAAATAATGTTGAGAATAATGTTTAAAAATATATATACTGAATGATAAAAGCAACATGTTTGCAGTCATGCTCAAATTTGTGAAAACAGCTCACTTGCTCTTGTGATATTGCTTAATTATATCACGTTATAATATATTGAATTTTGTGAGCATTTGTATTAATTTTGTTACCATTTTTGACACAATCCCTCATTAATTTCTGAACCAGCACAATAAATAAATCAAATTATAAATAAGTTATTAATTGTATCTGAAGCAGTAAGTTTCACATCCAATCACATTAATAATGTTAATAAATAAATCAGACAATGCACCAGCAATTTAGTAATATCCCATCAGTCTTGAAACAAACGTCTGAGACCGAGACAAGACCAAGACCTTCACCGGTCATGCCACAAGATATTAAAATGGGATGAGATTTCTCGTCAAGGTGAAAAGCTGTCTCGTGATATCACCATGATGGAGTGTGAGGGTGAAATTAGTATAGAATATGCAACTGCTACGTTTACATTACATCATCCACTGTCATTTTTTAACAGAAATAAAAAAAAAACATTTAATTCAGTTGGATAATGGTCGCTTAAATCCAGCATGAGTCACAGTTCACTGATCATGTGACGAGAGTAAGGCGGGATGACTGACAAGACCATGGCGGAAGATTTGTTGCCGTCAGAACCTAAGCGTCTGATAAATGTTTTATCTTGTAGAATGGGTGTTAAGCACCGCCAATCCCTATACACAGAGTATGTGCGCAAAAAGTAAAATGTGAAACTCCTGTGCAAATTAGGCTACATACAATAGCCTGTCTCCCAATATTAATGCTAAACAAGGTGTGTTCAGGCGCATTGTTGGCGTGTTGATATTTTGAGGAACTGAAATAGACTGCGCCACTGACCAACAAAAACCTGGTCTGAAGTTAATAGCGCAGTATTTTTTGTGTTATTTAAAGAGCGTGTTAGTAATATGCGCCTATAGACGGGTGCTCAATGTGCATACACTCTGCTTATTACACACACAGGAACGCACGCGCAGCAGCACACAAACATTTCTAAATATAAAAAAATAAAAGGATTGCAATGTAAAAGATTATTATTGTGTACATAAAGATAAAAATGCCTACATGTCATAATGGATAATCATTGCATGTATCAGAATTACCTATTTGCAGTAATGATGAATGAAATTGTCTACATATTTAACCAATCGTGGCAATACACACATGTATTTAAACTGACTCGTCAGGTTGAGGGTGTCTATATTCCGACATGTAAATAGCGAATTCGCCATGGCGTGAGCGCAACTGGCTTTGAACGGGAATGGGAGATGAGACTCTGATTGGTTTATTGCACATTACGTCCAAAACACATCCATGACTCATTAAGAGACTAGGTACAAACCTATTAGACCATGTGCCGGGCGCAGCGATCATTTTTCCTATCGTTAGACTAGCAAAAGTGGATTCAGACATGCCCCAAGTGTACCTGCGTCGTGCTCTTTAGACGATGCACTTAGATCATTAAAATAGAGCCCTCAGAAGTTCTGGAAGCTCACCATTTGCAGGGCTCAATCCGAGAGGCGGGATAAACGGTTGTCTTTCAGATTCCCTCTGCACGCAATAGGATAGAGCTACAACCAACCAGAGCAACGAAGAAGGTGAAGCCGAGTTAGCTGATAGATTAAACTTTCAAAACTCCGAACACATCTTCCTTTCTTAAGAATGACTTCCGTGCCGTTCTTTGTTCTTTTCTCAAAGAAAAGTTTAACAACAAGTCTTCCAGAGTCACAGCCAAAGCCGATTCGAAAGGCCGCTGTTCTCCAGCTTCTTTGTTTTTAAGTAGCACGCGGAACCTCGGCAACTCTGCCGTCATTATGTTAAGCCCGCCCACCGACTCTATACACGATGTGATTGGCCTGACCAGAGTTTGGTTTTTCCAGCTCGCAGGTCTACCAAGAGTTGCTAGACTACACTCGCGGTAAATTAGATTTGCTGCCGATAGGGTCCGTCTAGATTTCTAGGCTAGTTTTTACTGTATTTTTTATCAAATAAATGCAGCTTTTATGAGCATAAGAGATGCATATATTTCATTATTTTATACTTTATAATATAATTCCAATTGACACTTGCATAATACTGTCTTCTGTATTCCCAGCATGATCTCATATAGCTGTCTGTGCAACTCAAGCATGTCTATCAAGCTCCACACAGGCAACAAGCAGCACACCCACTGCCACTGACCACACACACCTGTTCATACACACAAACATGTGTGTACATTGCCAAACAGGATAGATATATGTGTTTTGGTAAGTTTTAAATGATAGAATGGTGTTTTTGATTCTCTTCCATATACAGATACAAGTATACACACACTGTTTTTAAATGAAAAAATGTTCTGCTCATAGTTCACTCCTTACAGGGTTTTATCCAGAAATATTTGGTTCTCATAACCAGTTCTGGGAATATTAGTTCACCACTGGAGAACATCCTGTATACATTCTTATTATGTTGTCATGCTATTCCTTGATCCCAAGTACAAATTGGTTCCCAAAAATAATCATATACTAACATTATTCTGTGCTTTCTGGATAAACACTAAACCACATGCTTATATCTGCTTGGCAAAGTGTGATAAAAATCAATTTATGTGAATTTCAGCTCGTTCCTTTGATCAACTGAAATGAATGGAGATGGACATTAACACCTTCAAATGCATTTTAGATCCTTTAGATGGTGCTTGTTGATGCTCTAAGCCCTTTCTTCATTTATTGATAGATTGAAAATATGTGGAAAAAGTAAATGAGCTTACATTAGTGGCTGCTGAAGCCCTGCTTTGATGAAACTTTAATGATTACTCCTAACATGTAATTACTTTTATGAGGAAGCCAAGGACCCCTCGGCCTACTTTGTTACCATTATAATGCCATTTGCAAGTAATAAAGCAACTTTGGGAACAGACCAGCCTACGATGACAGTAAAAAGTGAAACACTTTTTTTTTTTAAAAGTTAGTGTTAGTCTCTCTGTTTATACCGAGGTTTACTGCAGTCAGCCAGATCCAGGCCGTATCCAGATCAGATGGTGGACCAGCGCCTGGACATGACCAACGCATCCCTGAAGTGTCTGCAGAGAACATGTCAAATAACCTCCCCCCGTAAATGCTGCATCGACACGACATCCTCATTAAACCCGTCTTCGGCGTGACGACTCCAATCTCTCGAATAATCTAACAAATATCTATTTGCCTAATATGAATTAAGACCTGCTATGTTGCCAGAATTATAATCATACACTGTTTGTTCGTCGGCCAGAGGAGAACTGGCACCCCGACTGAGCCTGGTTTCTCCCAAGGTTTTTTCTCCATTCTGACCCTGAAGGAGTTTTGGTTCCTTGCCACCGTTGCCTCTGGCTTTTGGCTTGCTCAGTTGGGGACACCTAAATTTCTTCTATATTACCGATCTGCCCGCATTGACGCTATATGATACTTGAAATTAGCTGGATAACATCACCGTTTCACCAGAACGGCTGTACAAATTCTGTTGCATTATTTTACTTTTAACAATGTGAAGCTGCTTTGAAACAATTGGACTTGTTAAAAGCGCTATATAAATAAAGATGATTTGATTTTGATTTGATTTAAAAGTCCAATGTTCAACAGAAGATAATTTTAGTTAAAACAGTATAACAATCTATATATACAAAATATAAATATTCCATATATATCATATATATGGATATGGCCCAGAATCCTTAAAAAAAAAAACCCATCAAAACAGACCTCACTAACCAGCTTGGCCTTTTTTTTTTCAAAGGAAGACAAACAAATAAAGACATTCAGACCCCCAGCATATATTAGTCATCCCTTTAAACAAGGTGATCTGAAGTGAATGAATTCATAAATTATATTACAACCATGAACAACTGTTCAGTGTTTTTGGCAGGACATCACCTACTTTAGATGTAAAATGTGTCTTGTTAGACCAAAAAAAAAAAAAAAAAAAAAAAGGAAGCAATAAGTGAAACAGCCCTGGGCTGTGGCCTCCATACAAAAGCTGTTGAGTTATTCTTCAGTTGACCTTGTCCACAATTGTGATTTAGAGATGCTCAATTGCCAACACACACACACACACACACACACACACAAAGCGAATGGAAGCGTCTCCACCCTCCCTTCAATCTATTCCTCTGCTTGCTCCTCCTTTTACAATCCATCATCTGAGCTGTAAAAAAAACATATATGAGGCTTCACCAAATACGCAAATCTTTTACAGACAACACTAACAGGAGAACAAAAAATGTGTGTGGGATATATATATATATATATATATATATATATATATATATATATATATATATATATATATATATATATATATATCATGTTAGGGGTAACACATTATTAATTAATGTGAGTTAAGTAATCAGATTACTTTTAATGTAACTTGTAAACTTGTTACTTTTAAATTCACAGCAAAATATCCAAGTTACTTTTTCAAATAAGTAACTCAACTTACTTAAACAGTGTGCACTGATTTAACTCTTTGGAGTAACTTTGTAGACCTTTTTCATGCTCGAACAGCCACATTACACACTGAAGAAAGCTGAAAATGTTAAAAAGCACAATAGGTCCTCTTTAAATCACAAAATAATAGATTCCATTGTCTTTAATCTGCAAATATGAAAACATAAATCGTGACTAATATGCAGTGAAATTTTAGTTACAGAAGGTACGCTCATTTTCAAAATCAGAAATTACGCCGTTACCTCGTTATAAAAGTTGTAAAAGTGATTAAATAACCAGTGAAATGTTACTAAAAAGTGTTTGACAGGAAAGAGCCTGCCATCACAACCGATATGCCCCGGGGAGCCCACACTACACTTGCTCTGTCCCCTCAATCAATCAACTGTATCCCTCCCCTCAGAGCAGCTGAAACTGATCCAGAAGCCGGAATCAATTAACAGCTGATGTGGGCTGAAGGTTAATGCATGCAAGACCAGGCAAAACAGCAGCCATTACTCATGAGGTGCAGAGCGAGGTAATCATGAGGCTTGTTAGCTTATCAGGAGCTGTTTTATAGTTTGCCCTACACAAAGCCTTTCTTCATTTAGAGACAAAAAGACGGGTCACCTTTTTCTTTTAATACAATTTAATACAAAAGTAGAAGTTACGGATATGACGACCTGAACTTCATGTATCATAGTTTGAGCCTTTACATGGTTCATTTCTGTTTTCACAAAAAAACATTTTGTAATAAAAATTGATGTATTAAAATGACAATAAAATCTTAAACCGTAAATACAATAAAACAATAAAATCTTAATACTTAATACTGTACCTGTACTTAAACTAAAATTATTTTTTTAAACATTTTGTAATTGAAATGAAGCTAAACTTGAACTGAAATAAAATAAAAAAATCTGTTATTAAATAAAATAAATAAAAACTTCAGATGAAAAACAAACCTAAACTTTTACTGAAACAAGTACTAAAATTACTTAAAATAAAAAAATTAAAGCTAAATAGAAACTAATGAAAATGACAAAAAGCACATAACAAAAATTACTAAAATGTCAACTAACATTAAAAGGAAAATAGAAAAATAAAAGCGAAATCTAAATATTAAACTTACAGAGCTAACTAAGGTCTCCTTTCTGCGACTGTTAGGATTTGCTTCTTAGGCTGTTTAAGTTCTCCTGGGAATTTTCGTCTGAAAATCACAATTTTACGTGAACAAACTGGATCTCTGATAAAGGCAGGAAGCTATTTTAGCAACAACCCATGCACATTAAGGACTAAACTTTTGCTTTATGAATATTAGCATTGTTCTGCTGCCACAAACAATGATAGTAAATGTGATTTGGTCTCCCGAGCTTGTCACCTCATAAACAAGTTACAAAAAATTTAGCAAGCTTAATCACAATTCTTCATTAACAAACATGCAATGCCAAGGACTCAAGTGCTGCGTCCCAATTCGCCTACTTATACTACGACCTAAAAATATGTACTCTTTTTGTGAAGAAAAAAAGAGTACATATTTTTTGAGTGTGTAGCAAAAGAGTATGCAAGCTTTAGGACATACTACTTTGTCATCTACAACGGACTCTGTTGCTTAGTTATGTGCATCCCGTCACCGTCAATCATCATCACAGTTAAAATCCTCCACATTCAGTTTAATTTCCTTCCGTACCGGAGAGAAATGTAGTAGCACGTTGATCTGCCATTCGTAGGTCTTTCATGAAGAGACTCTCCTTTTCCAATTTAAATATAATGATGCATTTAAAAGTTAATGGCCAAACGTATCATTACAAAAGTTCTCAATGCTTCTGCAGATGAAATATAATGTGGATAACACTGAATAAATATCTTTTACTCAGGTTAAATACTGAATTGATCACTCAAGCCCCTTAATCTAAACCTTTCTACTTAACCGTCGGACTCACACATCCGTCATGTTTGTAATTTTTTTTTTTAAACACTTTTTATCCGCGTTTGTAGTTCTAATCGAATCCTCGTCCAACTGGCAATGGGCAATATCAGCCGTTAGAGTGTGCGTTGATCCGCACTTCAAATTCTGACTGGAAATAGTAGACCATCTGGGTATCTTTGGAATACTCTTTTCAGCATACTACGATTTAGGACATACTAATTCTATTTTCGAATACTATTTTGTACGGATAGTATGTGAATTAGAACACAGCAAAGGTTTGGGTGGTTAGCATGGGTCCGTGTTGGGGAACTTTTAAATGTTATGCATTACAATATTGTGTTACTCCTTAAAAAAGGAACTATTGGAAAGTAATGCATTACATTATTTTTCTGTTACTCTTTCTTACCTGGGCTGGGTTTGCTTGTTTGTTTGTTTTTAGTAACAAAAAATCCTTTCACATTATGGGCCCTATCATACACCCGGCGCAATGCGGTGCCAGGCGCAACGCAAGTGTTTTGCTAGTTTCATCCTGACGCAGTTATCTTTTGCATCTTCTGCGCCACATTGTTTACATAGCAAATGCATTTGCGCCCATTCATGTGCCCATGGGCGTTCTGGTCTGAAAACGAGGTGTGTTCAGGCGCATTGTAATATGCGCGTATAGCGGATACACAACGTGCGTAAACTCTGCTTATTACACGCAGCACACAAACATTTATAAATATTAAAAATGAAAGGATTGCAATGTAAAAGTTTATTATTGTGTACATAAAGATAAAAATGCCTACATGTCATAATGGATAATCATTGTGTAACGGAGGCCAGCTAGTAGTTGCTGTGCGAGTAAACCTCACTCCTCTGATCTCAAGAGAAGCTCTAGCGACTGATGTTAGGGATTGCAGCCTTTAGCCTCCTTGTTAGAGCATCTGACTCTCATCCGGTGGACCCGAGTTCGAGTCCCGCTTAGAGCGGGGCGGGTCGAACAGGAGGGGTTACATTGGTGCCGTGACCCGGATGGGAGTGAGGTTTAGGGGGGTGAGTGTAACGGAGGCCAGCTAGTAGTTGCTATGCGAGTAAACCTCACTCCTCTGATCTCAAGAGACGCTCTAGAGACTGATGCTAGAGGTTGCAGCCTTTATCCTCCTTGTTAGAGCGTCCGACTCTCATCCGGCGGACCCGAGTTTGAGTCCCGCTTAGAGCGGGGCGGTTCGAACAGGAGGGGTTACAATTGCATGTATCAGAATTTTGTATTATTTGCCTATTTGCAGTAATGATGAATGAAATGTTACTTCATGAGACTTTCTTCATTTAGAGACAAAAAGAAGGGTCACCTTTTTCTTTTAATACAATTTAATACAAAAGTAGAAGTTGCGGATATGACGACCTGAACTTCATGTATAATAGTTTGAGCCTCTACAAGTCTACTTATTTAACCAATCGTGGCAATACACACATGTATTTAAACTGACTCGTCAGGTTGAGGGTGTCTATATTCCGCACATGGGAAGCGCAACTGGATTTTAAAGGGAATGGGAGATGAGACTCTGATTGAGGAGATGAGATTGGTTTATTGCATGTTACGCCAAAAGCACACACATTACTCATTTGGAAAATAGGGGCAACCGCTGACCATTTTTCCCATTGTTAAACTAGCAAAAATGGATTCTGACACACCCTAAGTGCAATTGCGCTTAGATCATTAAAATAGGGCCCTCAGAAGTGAAATTAATGAGCCTCAGGCTAAAGGAAATGCAAAGTCACGTCTGTCCAGTAGAGGGCGCAGCTCAAACAAACCTTTCAGCTGTGCTGCCATTCTGGATCACAGGAGAAGAAGTTCAACACTCTTTCTTCAGCAATAAAAACTAAAAAGTAGGACACAAATGTGATGTTTAGTCATTTTTGCTTATTATATGGTTGAATTAGATCATCGAAGGTCAGCAAAGACATTGGTTAATAAAGTGAGATTAAATACATAAAGTACATTTGTGTTAACATTAATTATTGCAGGTTTGCGTAATGTTCTGAGTTTTCATTTCACATTTTTTATTGATTTTGAGGAATACTGAATGTGTTCTTGTGTGAGTGAAATGAGTAAATGCACAATAATCATGTTCACACTCAGCACACACAACACCTCCGCACTCACTCCTGATTTCTCTCAACATGAGGACAGGAGAGCTGTCAGTCAATACATGGGAAAAAAGTAACTTGAGTTACTTATTTGAAAAAGTCTCTCAGATGTTTTGTTGTAAATTTAAAAGTAATGTGTTACTTTACTAGTTACTTGAAAATAGTAATCTAATTACATAACTCACTTGTAATGAGTTACACCCAACACTGGCCATGGCAAACCATTCTACTCAGAAAGTCTAGGCTAAAACACCCTCAACCATAAACAAAGTAGGATCGTTCCTTCAGAGGTTTGAAAACAGAGATTGTGAAGCATGGCGTGTTTGAGACTGATGACTCGCTGTGAATGAAGTGATGAGGTAGAAGGAGTGTGAAACTCTGATGAATACTGCCTGGTCTGCTGTCTTATAATAGAGCCAGACCCTGACGAGAGACTGCGCTGTGCACACGCGGGCAGATTTACTACTGCCTTCTCTGCATGAGCGGCCAAAGAACGGATAGTTCTGTTTTGCTAGCATCTCTGTTTACTGCTCTGCACTGGGTAAGAGTAATTACAGCTGGAAGACGTACGTCTGCATCTACAGGAAGCTAAACAGATTTACTGCTAATGCTCTCTCTATTCTCCTATGTATTTGTGTGTATCTGTGAGATTTTTTGTGTGTGCTAAAACCAGTCACAGTAGGCTAATAAACAACATCATAATTTTTTCCCGATTTGATATATGGTTTTAATGTTTTTTTTTTGTGTTTTTTTTTTTCTGTCCTGTCTCAGTTTAAATTGCTCTGTGTGCAATTAATTTGACCAGCTGTGGACAATGTTGCAAGATTTTCACATTTTTACCCCATTAAAATACAACATTATATATATATATATATATATATATATATATATATATATATATATATATATATATATATATATATATATATCTATATATATATATAAAGTCTACTATTAGGAGGTTAAAAGTTTTAGGACAATTAAAAGCTAATTTTCTCCCCAGTTTTTATAACTATAAGACTACAAAACTTATTTTGACCTAAAAAAATATAATAATAATAATAATAATAATAATAATAATAATATATATATATATATATATATATATATATATATATATATATATATATATATATAGAGAGAGAGAGAGAGAGAGAGAGAAATTGTAAAATATTTATATATACATTAGTAAAGTGAAGGAACATGATAATAATTTTTATATTTCAATGTGTATATATATATATATATATATATATATATATATATATATATATATATATATATATATATATATATATATATCACCTAAAGGATTATTAGGAACACACCTGTTCAATTTCTCATTAATGCAATTATCTAATCAACCAATCACATGGCAGTTGCTTCAATGCATTTAGGGGTGTGGTCCTGGTCAAGACAATCTCCTGAACTCCAAACTGAATGTCAGAATGGGAAAGAAAGGTGATTTAAGCAATTTTGAGCGTGGCATGGTTGTTGGTGCCAGACGGGCCGGTCTGAGTATTTCACAATCTGCTCAGTTACTGGGATTTTCACACACAACCATTTCTAGGGTTTACAAAGAATGGTGTGAAAAGGGAAAAACATCCAGTATGCGGCAGTCCTGTGGGCGAAAATGCTTTGTTGATGCTAGAGGTCAGAGGAGAATGGGCCGACTGATTCAAGCTGATAGACTGAAATAACCACTCGTTACAACCGAGGTATGCAGCAAAGCATTTGTGAAGCCACAACACGCACAACCTTGAGGCAGATGGGCTACAACAGCAGAAGACCCCACCGAGTACCACTCATCTCCACTACAAATAGGAAAAAGAGGCTACAATTTGCACAAGCTCACCAAAATTGGACAGTTGAAGACTGAAAAAATGTTGCCTGGTCTGATGAGTCTCGATTTCTGTTGAGACATTCAGATGGTAGAGTCAGAATTTGGCGTAAACAGAATGAGAACATGGATCCATCGTGCCTTGTTACCACTGTGCAGGCTGGTGGTGGTGGTGTAATGGTGTGGGGGATGTTTTCTTGGCACACTTTAGGCCCCTTAGTGCCAATTGGGCATCGTTTAAATGCCACGGCCTACCTGAGCATTGTTTCTGACCATGTCCATCACTTTATGACCACCATGTCCCCATTCTCTGATGGCTACTTCCAGCAGGATAATGCACCATGTCACAAAGCTCGAATCATTTCAAATTGGTTTCTTGAACATGACAATGAGTTCACTGTACTAAAATGGCCCCCACAGTCACCAGATCTCAACCCAATAGAGCATCTTTGGGATGTGGTGGAATGGGAGCTTCGTGCCCTGGATGTGCATCCCACAAATCTCCATCAACTGCAAGATGCTATCCTATCAATATGGGCCAACATTTCTAAAGAATGCTTTCAGCACCTTGTTGAATCAATGCCACGTAGAATTAAGGCAGTTCTGAAGGCGAAAGGGGGTCAAACACAGTATTAGTACGGTGTTCCTAATAATCCTTTAGGTGAGTGTATATATATATATATATATATATATATATATATATATATATATATATATATATATATATATATATATATATATATATAAAATAAGTATAATAATAAAAATATAAAAACTTTTATATACATATAAATGTAAAAATAGCTCAATATAAACATTTTATATATATATATATATTTTTAAATGTATATATTTATTTTTAAATGTTCTATTATGTTATATATTCGAGGCAACCTGAAAAGCAACCTAAACATTTCTAGACCTGTTTTACTGTAAGCGATTCAGCCATAAATGTTCTGACCAGCAGAGGGCAGTGCTGAGACATACAGTAAACAGAGAAAAGAAAACCTCAAAATAAGAGTCCACAAACTTTCTTCCTAATTATGACTTTTTTGCACACAAATTTTTACATGAGACTATAGTCAAAATAGAATAATTAAATTATGTTGACAGACTTCAATATATTCACTGTCACAGAGAGCAGGAGATATCTCTTTAAACTCTCTGAATCTTTAGATATGGCAAAAAAAAAAACTTCAGTGAACCTTTTGCTCCCAGTCGAGCCTTTCAATTGCAAATGGCTCATCAAAAAGCACTCTTTGAATGAAAATACCTTGAGTTCCTCAAAGAATCATGCTCTCCAAGGCATTTTCAGTGACTGCGTGCTCTCTGAAAAACTTTTTCAGCCAATAATACATACAGTAGAGGGTCAATGAGGTTCTTTAGTGCCACTTTCCCACCTACCATGTGCAGTTGCAAGTCGCCTTTGGACCAGTTAGATGGCAGCATTTCACTGGGAGTCAATTTCTCAACAAAGGATTTCATGAGAATGAACATGCAGAGATTCTGTTAATAATCAGGAGTAGCATTTTATTCTGTGTGCATTATAACCTGTAAAATATGACCGATATGCTTCAATTGCCAGCAAAAAAAGAAGCACATTTAAGTATAGTAATAATTCAGTACTACCAACAATCATATTACCTTCTGATAAACAATCACTGGTGCTATAAAATAACTTTTTGTCTCATATTTGGAGACATTTTACAATATAGCTTTTATATAGTTCCCTTAAATACAATAGTTATCAATTATTATTTAAATAGTTGAACAATGGAGTCTCGCTTCAAGCAGCCACAGAACACAATAGCCAGACAGCAGCAGTTCCTTAACTCGACCGACAGAGGGCAGCGCTGCCTCACATTGATTCACCAGACGGCTGACTCCCGACAGACGACCCGAACCTTACCTCACCCTTAAACAGGCAATCATAGCGTTTCATTGGGACTAATTACCTTCTTTCTTCAAAAAGCAAAATGTGAATGATTGATGCAGTTTGTTTTCAAATTAGCATCCACAATGGCTCCTTTAGCGCATGGTGAGACTAATTGGGGTAAGTAAATACACATACATCCATAATGCAAATACCCCGGGTGAGCTGGAATACATAACGCCGAGGCTGTCTGGCGGCGACCTCGCTTTCATTAATAAGCTCGTAAACCCTCGGAGGGGAGCAGAGGAATCATTTAGGGGTGGATCAATGGGGCGCTACGGTGAGGGTGAGATCTTTATACCGCGGGACTGGCTTAGTTCAGCCGCTGTGAATAAAAAGTTCAGGATAAAAAGTTGATCCTTGGGAATCTTATTTACCCTATGTTGTATTTCATCAAAGAGTTTCACATAGGGGGGCGTTTCTTCAACTATGGGCACTTTTAGCCATGTGAAGTTGAATAAAAAAACGTGTTCAAAAGTCACGTAACCCAGTCTCACAAGTTTAAATAATGTGTCTAGTTTTAAGGTCTGTAAGAGGACAGACTTAGATTACAAGAGAAATTATTATTTTTAATTTTTTCCGACCTGCAATGAACAAATGTCATTTCCACCACATCTCAATATACAGCTGTTATTTAAAAACATATTAACTTATGCCACTCAAGAATTGTCTAAGATCATTTTTGTAACTAGTTTTACTAGTTTGTCCACAATGTACAATAATTATACATTTGTCAATTAGATAAATGAACACTAAGGACCAAATGCTGAACTGTACACCTGTCACACTCTGAAAGTTAATTTTGGTTTGGGTAAGAGCTTATTAGAAAATAAATAACGTGCTCTAGCGGGGCACAACCTAACGCGGGGTTAGTTGTAACACACATGGTTTAAAACTTTCCACACATGCCAGGATGACGAAACTTAGTGTATTTACTAGTTGCCATATCAACATTATTTAGAGAAAAAAATGCACCAAAATAAAAAAAATTTTTTTTTTAATTAAAATAATTAAATCTGATTTTTTTTTTTTTTTATCCATCTGTTATCTAACAGTTGTTCTTTAATGTTGATCTAACCAGCAGAAGACACGGTTAGGAAGGCCTTTATTAACCCCCCAGAGCCATGTGGAGCAGTTATATGATGGATAGATGCACTTTTATGGACTTAAAAAAATAACCATCAAGTCACTGCCATTATAAAGCTTGGAAGAGCCAGGACGTTTTTAATATAACTATGATTTTATGTCTAAAAAAAGAATATCATATACACATAGGATGTCTTGAGGGTGAGTAAATCTTGAGGTAATTTTCATTTTAAAGTGAACTAATTCTTTAACAAGATATTTTGAAAGTTAATGGGGTCCAAAACTAGAAAACAACAACTTATGTATTTATTCCACATATTAGGTGTAAGTGTCCTACTAAATATTTATTACTATACAACTGAAATTCTACAATACTACTGCAAAATAAAATCCAAATGGGTAATTACATTCCATCCTGCGATCCTGTACATCTAACTCCAAAATTAAGTTATCAAACTATAACAGAATTATAAAAAACACACTAATCCCACAAAATAGGGCTTGTATAATCGCAAACCAACAATCCGCATGCACTGACAGCAATTTTTTACCTATGGCTCATTTGAAGGATTGCAGGGGCGTAGAGATGAATCGATGGCCGGTTGAGCGAGACATCCCAACAGTGTCCTGAGACATGTGTTAGCGGCTCCCTCTCAGTGGCAGTATGCAAATCTGCTGCTAAATTTCATTTTTCTAATC
The DNA here is from genome assembly GCA_018749465.1 of Paracanthobrama guichenoti. Lineage (NCBI taxonomy): Eukaryota > Metazoa > Chordata > Actinopteri > Cypriniformes > Gobionidae > Paracanthobrama > Paracanthobrama guichenoti. Next base: position 22,278,125 of record CM031957.1, read on the forward strand.
CCCTTAATCAGAAGCAGGGGAATAGGAGCCAGCTGCGAGGAACCTGTGTTAAGATGTAATTAAGCATCTGATTGAATTTCACCACATACCCAAAGAGGGTCCGTGCCAGGGCGGGGAATGCCCCTGTGAGGAGGTATTCATGAGAGCATGAGGAGATGGGTGGAGGGGGCTGTTTTTACACATCAGTTTGATGGACTCCTAATGGGCCAGGGGGCGACTGTAGACACTGCAAGTCAAATTTCTGCACATGGGATAAATAGCAAGCTCTCGTGTTGATGTGTGTGCTTTGTTTGGATGACTTTTTCCCACAAAAAATAGATAGAAATACAGGTTTAGTGTCATATAGTTGTAAAAGAATATGGTGTGTGTATGTATATAATTATAGAAGAAATATATTTCTGCTATGACAAAAGTGTTTGGCATGGTAATATATATTTTTATATACATATATAAAGATTACTTGAATAATTTAACAAAACCAACATACTAACAGATTAACACAGGGAAAGATTTAAACTCTTGGTTCTTTATTTACACACACACAAACACACACACACACACACACACACGATTCTAATTTCTGGCTGAAATTCCCTTTTGCTCAGATGGAGGCAGATGAAACGGAGAGGCGCAGTAGGAGGTTTGGAGAGGGGAGGAGAGCAGAGGGATGTTAAACTTGCTCAGGTGGCTTTGGGACAGAGAGCGCTTGGGGGAAGGGGGCAGATCCATTACGCTTCTCTTTCATCAGTGCCAACCGATCCGCGCCCCACCTGTGGCACCCCGCACGACACCGCCGGCCGTGACCCCGCAGCGACCGAGTTAACAGGCGGATCTGTGCTGCCACCCGCTCGCTGTCTGTGCCGTCTCATATGCCACTCCTGAGGGTTATCAGCTGAGACCGCCGCCCCTCCCTCCACATTCACTCGTTTTCTACGGCTATAAGAGCCCCCACATGGAGTGAAGTGACATTCACACTTGGGTGGAGAAGGCGACACGTCGCCACTGGATGGGTGACTCCCTGCCGACCCGAGACAAAAGCTCACGCTTTTCATCTTTACCCACTTGGTTTTTCTCCCTGACGTGGTTTTCATAGACTCAAACTCTGACTATTTTAATCTCTCCCCGAGAGGAAAGGATGAACGGTAGCAGGCGGTCAGTCTACTTCTGCTGGTTGGAAACTTGCAAGATCCCTCCCTAGAGCAGTCCACTTCCTGTTAAGTCAAAGCAACATTGTCCTGAAAGATTTCTTCTTTTTCCATAGTTAAATTACCAATCCAGCTCTATAAAACAATTAATACTGAGACAATACAAGCAGTATATTAAAATCCCCCTAAAAAGCGTGGCACATTTGACACGCTCTTCATTCTGATGAAAACCTACAGACAGCAGTGCTTTAGGTATATCCATTGTTTTACCAGATGTGAAAGTGGCATTGATTTTTCTCAATTGTGTTTGCTCTGTGTTGGCCTATTAGATATAGATTCTCCTCGATGGCCATCTTGACACTTCTTAAAGTGACGTCCTTTCGATAAAACTGTCTCAGGGTTTTTCAATAAAGCCATGTGTCAAAAACAGCCTCAGTGAGACTCAATAATGTCATTCAATGAGCTCAGAGGCCTCAACGCTCGAACGATGCTGCAGTCAAACCAAGACAAGACAAATGATACTGACCCTTAAACATAAACTACCCTGACTGTACACTAGAAATGAGAGAGGAAGTAATACAAATATTGTTTTGGGTGAAATGGTTCAAAAGCACAGCTGTTAATCTGTTTGTATAAAATATATAAAACATTTATTTCCCTTTTCCAGGAAGCAAAAATGTGTGCTCACATCAATTCCAAAAGTTTAAAAATGGTTGCTTAGTAAACTCTCCAAAAATCCTGTCAAAAGTCAGCAGATCGAAACTAAATCTCCCCTAAAGAACACAACATCCGCACAAGCTCCAAAAAATTTCCCTCGGATAGATTTAAGGCGGGAAATTCATCAAGCAGAGCAGCTTAATCCACAACCGTGAGGGGTGATTCCAAATAGGTTTTATAGCCATTGTATTATCTAAGCCGCAAAATGTCATTGGAGACGCCGAATCTCCATTTGCTGGCATATTCTGTTAAGGTCAAAGCTTTTAAAATGGATTCTTTGACATCAGCCACTGAGCTACTGCCTGAGACACGACAGTAATCGAAAAAAAAGATGCCACACACGAGTGGCTTGAGGAGTCATTTTAATAATCGGATTGGATGTTGGAAGTGTCACTGCGTCCCTGTTGCAAGAAGAATAAACTGCACTTGAATGTACATTGGATATAGTCTTTAGGGCCGTTTCATCTGACGAATGGAAAAGCTCCCTGCCCAGAAGACATTTGCAGCACAGCTATAGAAGGACCAATGTGTGTTATTACGGAGAATGATGGCTGTTCTTTTGGCATTGTTGTTTCATTAGATTTTTGAGACTTGAGAGCAAAACTGAGGACAATGCTACTTGTGTAAACCAGAAAAATCACAATACAGTATAATCTGCCACAAAAGGTTGTAGTGAATGTGGTGTAACACAAGGATTACATGCATGGGTATTTCTTCAACTATGGACACTTTTTGGCCCTGTGATTTTGGTGATCGGATCACAAGTGGACGACGCTAAATACAAGTGTAAAGTGGTCTAAAACGTTTTGAGCTTGTCCACTTTCGACCACTTCTAGAAGCAGTTGAAAACACATTTGACCGGATTGCTTTCGTAGTGTAGACATTCATGTGGTCAAATGCATTTGAACAGCCACAAAAAAACACCTACTCTTCTCCTACTGACTTAATGCCTAAACATTTTGGGAAGCATGTTAGCTAGACGGGATTTAAACTTTGTCAGCTGAAGACCCAAGTTTGGTTTGAAGACCAAAAACGTAACAAGCAGAATGTTCTCTCACCATTCCTGATTTCTAACACACACTCACTGTGTTCCGCGTCGTCTTGCAGATTTTAGAGCATATTTACTATTTTCTCACAATAAATACATTAAATGGTTAACGTTAGGGGCCAGATTTACTAAACAGGGCAAATTAGCGTGAGAGTGCAATTCCAAAAAAACTGGAAAAAAGGGAGTGGAAAGTTTAGCGCGCGATCTACTGATGATAGATTTAAATGAAAGAACACAGACCCAGCCGGATCATTTCCATAATGACCAACGCAATCTACCAAGAGCAGCGAAAATTAGCATCCGGTTTAAGACATGTTTTTGGGCGGTAAATAATGGTTTGCGCTGGTGCAAACTGTTAGTAAATTTAGCCCTAGGTCTGGGACAAGGGTAAAAAAAAAATCTTTACAAATACAGCCATTTGAAAATAAAAATTAAAATATTGTTCAAGGTTCAAGCGCTTTATGACCTTTAAGCCAATGGGTAAAAAAATGGTTTGTTTAATTTAGCAAGCCTGTAACCACCTAGATCATAGTTGGAAAAGAACATTAAAGCCAAAACAGGCAAGGAAATAAGTTTTAATGCTTTTTAACAGTTTTGAGGTAAAGCCAAAATCAAGCCAAAATAGTTCATGAAAGTAGGTTTTGGAAATAATCTACAATATTTAATGAACGATTGGATTGATGGTCCTAGAGGCAAAGTTGCTCAGAAGTAGGAGTTCTACCATATGGTATGAATGGCATAGGCATGTGATATACAATCCTTTAGGCACCTGAAAAAAAAAACGTGAAGGCACCCCCCGGTGGCCGATTTCTTTCAAATTTCTCACAGGCCTCTGGGGCGGCGAGTCAAGTAGGCCCAACGAGTTTCGTTCTGATCGGCCTCTGTTAACCTTGTTAACCGGTTAACCCTGTTAACCGACAGCCGCTCAAAATTAATTGGCCGACGGAGACCGTGTTTTTCTAGATACGCAAATGTCCTCATAGACAATCGCGGCACCTTGAACAAAGACACTGCATACCAGCTTTCAAGTCAATCAGACTGACTGTTGTGTAGCTACATTATCTCATTCTATTTAAGAGGAATAGCTGTTTTAGTAAAAGTGGCCACGCCCACTTCAAATGTTTTGGCGTCCCGTGGTGGACATGAATTGAAATTTTGACAATTATTGACAACCAGACTCCAGAGAATATTTCTGCACTGCTTTGGTTCCGATCGTGCGAAAAACCTAGGACTAGTTTGCAAAAGTATTTTTTTTTTATTTCGCCAATCGGAGGGTGACAACTGAATCCGAGATGTGTGTTTTGTTCATCTTGAGCCAACTATAAAGGCACTTAAGCAACAAACGGTTTAGGATTTATGAGCCATTACATACTTTTGATCGCTGTAGCGCTTGGTGAGCCTTGACTAATGTGTTAATGTGTAGAGCCTTGGTGACGTTGTAGACTGGGTGGTACCACCATCCCTCAAAGTTTCAAGTCTCTACGACTTACGGTTTGGTCTGCCTGATCACTTATAGGGGAGAATGCTGACCCTTGGAAATTCTAACAATTACAGAAGGGTTTCAGCGCTACACGCGTTAACCCCTAATAAAGTCCTTGCAAAAACATTTCCAAGACAGTTTTAATGAGGCCTGTAGTTTCATATAACAAAAAGAAACCACTATAAAACTGTCAGTTTTAACAGAAAAATCAACCCTTAGGACATAATAATGCCTATAATTGAAGAAACACTGGTATGCGGCATCTTGGAGGAATAGTATCTAAAGCATATGGATACATGAATCAGACATTTTGTGAGTATGTGAGCAAGCAGAGGTTTATCCTGAGACACCAAGTTTGCCTGTAGCAAAGAGTGAGCTGCGTAATAAAGACCCCACAGTGCATGAACATCGCAATTACTTCAACTTTCAGACCATCTGTACCTCTAGACGTGGAGGATTTGTCTTTTGAAAGAACATTTGGCCATTCTTTCCAACATTTTGATTGTTTTTTGGTTGTAAAAACAATATGGGAACAATAAAAAAAATCATCAACATATCACACTGAAGGATCTTCCTCGCAGTAGAGCTTCTATTACCTCTATTTCTTTCTCTACTAAATTATCGATCTCTTCTAGCTCATAAACATCATATATTCTATAACATGAGAAGACACGGGAGACTGCAGGTCATACTGTAAATAAAGACAAACACCGGCATGTTGCCTTTTGGGAGACAATATGGCTAGACGGGTATATTAACCGTAGAGAAGCCAAACTCATTAAGTTGGGTCTCGTGGCATATTAGTGGCAAGGAAGGTGACAGAGAATTAATCTTCACGCTTACGAATTCGTCACACTCGTTTCCTGACGACCTAATGACACTTTTATCATAACTCTTTATTACCATTCCCGAACCTAAACTCGAAATTATGTAAATGCAGCGACGTCGCACACTCTGAACGCCGTTGTGTTTGTTGGCTGTTTGCTCAAGCGTGAATCCAATTCCTCTCAGTGTCCTCATTAATAAATTGCTTGGTTATGGTTTGACTAACCGTCCAGAGGACCAGACGTGCAGGAAGGTTTCCAGGAATCATCTAATTTTTTTACTTTTGTGTCGTCGCCTCAAACATGCCATCTTCTTGCTAATGCAACCCTGGATCATCATCACGGGGCCGCAGTTGTCCAGCACAATTACTAGGTTATGGTTCAGCTGAAGCATAATCACGACTGGAGTCTCCTGTCTCTGGTTTTAATGTTGTACTTCACAGCTTGCAGAATAGGATTTTTTTTGTCTTAGAGAGAAGGAAAGAAAAGATTGATGGAGTTGGACATCCATATTTATAGCTGTTTTTGTCCTTCACGTTCACAGAATACAGAATGCCGCTGTTGATTCTATCAGTCTGTGGGAGATCTGGAATCTATTTGAGCAGGTACGAGGTCACAAACACTCTTTATGATAATTTCCTCCAGTCTCACCTCATTTTAGAGATTTATAAACCTTGAGCCTGTTTTTTGATTCTTCAATCACAATGTAACCAAATAAATAACTTATCTGTGTGCTATCCATCCATCCATCCATCCATCCATCCATCCATCCATCCACTATAAATTTTAAAAAAAATTCTGCCCTTCCTATATTGTGATTCTACACAATACTGCGACTGTGGCATTACCTAAATGCAACAAAAACAGTATCCTTAAAAAAAAGCACCAAAAATGCTCTGTGTCTGCATCAAGGCCAGTAAGTGTGCGCAGACCTGTCCTTGTGTGTAGGATCTGTGCTTGGAAACAAAAGCCCCTGCAGTGCAGGGAAAACTCTCAACAGTAAACACACAACAGCTGTCTCCACTGGGCTCATCTGGACAAGCGTCCACCATCGGACGTGCTGCCCTCTGTTTACATAGTCAGTGCTGAGTTTACCGAACAAACTCTGGCCAGAGGGACAGATGGGGGGGTGGAGGTCCGGCCGTTGTTTGCCATCCTTCCAGATGGGGAGATGGCCCGGGAGAAAGAGAGAGACAAAGAGTGAGTCCAAGAGAGAGAGAGAGCAGGGAAAAGACAGTTGGACCAGGGGTGATCAAAAACACTGAGTAAGCATGTAGGCGAGGCTGCGGAAGAGGAGGATTTATCACGCCATATGATTTTATGGCCATGGATGAACTCTGTGTGCAAGAATCGCACCCTTCATGCTCCATGTACCATGTGCACAGGTCCTGTTAGGACCAACTGTAGAAGCTGCTATTTTTATAAAAACATAATATAGTTGCAGAGTTTTATGTTCGCCAACGGTTTTATATGTGTTCTGTTTCTTTAATAAAACAACAGGGCTGTACATAACGCCTTAAATTAGCCATAAAAGCACCTCATTGCTTGTTTTATTGTTGCACTGGGCATAATATATAATAAAATAATCATTGCTGTAGTGTTAGACACAGGCAAAAGCACATTAATCAGTATTTTTACTTTCCCCGCCAGCGTTTTTGAAAAAAGGTGCCAGCCAGCACCAGGATTTTTGAGCATTTTCACAAACGTTTCATTGCCCCCACGATATTTTTTTAATATTTTAATATTTTATTGTTGTATGAATATCTGAACATGCATGCATATGTCCAAAGAAAGAACAGACCCTCTGCTTTTAAACAACAACAAAAAAACATTTTATTCTAGCTTCATGTATCCTTTTTTATCAACACTTGAATATGGGTGTTTCATAAAAAAAAAAGCAACATGTTGAGCAAAATGCTGAGAAAATTAGAGACTACATTCAGATCGGATTCAGAATGATGATCAAAACATACAGTGCATCCGGAAAGTACTTCACTTTTTCCACATTTTGTTATTTTACAGCCTTATTCCATAATGGATTCAGGTAATTATTTTACTCAGAATTCTACAAACAATACCCCATAATGACAACGTGAAAATCATTAAACATGCAAAAAAAAAAAAAAAAAAAAAAATCACCTTTGCCATGACACTCAAAATTGAGCTCAGGAGCATCCTGTTTTCCACTGATCATCCTTGACATGTTTCTACAACTTGACTTGGAGTCCACCTGTGGTAAATTCAATCATCTGGCATGATTAGGAAAGGCACACACCTGTCTATATAAGGTCCCACAGTTAACAGTGCATGTCAGAGCACAAACCAACCCATGAAGTCCAAGGAATTGTCTGTAGACCTCTGAGACAGGACTGTATCGAGGCACAGATCTGGGGAAGGGTACAGAATTTGTTTTGCAGCATTGAAGGTCCCAATGAGCACAGTGGCCTCCATCATCCATAAATGGAAGAAGTTTGGAACCACCAGCACTCTTTCTAGAGCTGGCTACCCAGCCAAACTGAGCGATCGGGGGAGAAGGGCCTTAGTCAGGGAGGTGACCAAGAACCCGATGGTCACTCTGACAGAGCTCCAGCGTTTCTCTGTGGAGAGAGGAGAACCTTCCAGAAGAACAACCATCTCTGCAGCACTCCACCAATTAGGCCTGTATGGTAGAGTGGCCAGACGGCACATGACAGCCCGTCTGGAGTTTGCCAAAAGGCACCTGAAGGACTCTAAGACCATGAGAAACTAAATTCTTTTGTCTGATGAAACAAAGATTGAACTCTTTAATCAAAAAGACTTGAGGCTGTAATTGGTGCCAATGGTGCTTCAACAAAGTATCAAGCATGTCATATGAACAATGTATCACGAATCTAAAGTACATCAAAGTAACAGTTCATGGTTCATTTAGAATTGGACATAACTGGAAAATGACTCATGGTTCAATGAGGGAGTCGTTTGTGAACGCGACTCGAGGGAATCTGATTCAAACCGCTAACTCGAACAAGTTCAAAACTGTTTCTTGAATCTTTATGGCTAACTCCTTACAAAGAACTGTTTTCAGATCAGACATATCAGTTCACAATGTGTTCAGTGTTGCAAGGAAACAAATGTGTGCACTATAAAGATATGATTAACACCAAGATGCAAGAAGTTGCGAATGTATTACCCACTAGATTTTAAATTAGCTTTTATAGAGCTTATAAATATGACCTGTATACCGTGTATATTTTAGATTAACTCACGGATTTAAATGCATTAGTCACAGACAAAACATTTCAGTGTGTATGTGGCTACTGATATTTGGCATATACTAGCAAGATAAAAGTGTAAATGACAATATACTGATTAATGTCTGGCCCCAGTGTGCACCCTATAAATATAAAAATAGGAAAACTTAAGTCACTGAATTGGCCTCTTTTTTCTCTCTCTTTCCTCCCCTGTGATTTGTCTCTCTCTCGATCTTTACCTCTCTTAGTGTTCCTCTATTGCACACACTCAATTCAAAACCCACAGGTACATGTGAGCTCCAGGGCTCATGAAAGCACTGTTCCCCTTCCTCACCAGGTCGGGAGGTCAGTCCACCTGAGACGTCCTCCTCTCTGACTTTTTTATGCCGTAATGGGGAAGCAAGGGAGTGAGAAAGCAGCAGAGAGCACCTGTCTCCCCAGGGCTAGCTTAATTGGATACCCATGACATTGGTACAACCACATGCTTAACTGAAAGACCCAGGCCAGACGGTCGGTTTAAGGCTGAATAATTGACTTCATTTTAAAAATGGAGAAAGTCCCTCCAAATCTCCACCTTTAAAACTGAGGTGATCATTATTTTTGAGCTAAAGGTATAATCAGATGTCTTGGGACACCTTCTCCATGTGGAGAGAAACCTGGTTTACATTTCTGTATTCGTTTGTCTTCTTGAAGCCGCCAGCTAGTGATGCTGTTCAATTAGCGTAATTTGTTTAGACCAAAATGGTGCAAATCAGAATCTGCATTGTTTGAAAGGCCTATACGGTATAATAAAATAACCCATAACTTGCTGAATCGACAGGTCAATCGCTTTAAAAAACTCAGGGCTACACTGCTCAATTTGTACTGTTGGCAACTCAGGGCTGAAGTAAGATGCTGCATTGAGGTACGTGCTAATGTGTGTTAATACACTAAAAGCCCCCTGTCTGTCTGGGCCTGCGGATCGCTGGCGGTAATTCATCGCATGTGTCAGCTTTGGTCCAAGGTCTGTGTCAGCCCACTGGATCCAGATTAAATTAGTTGTCAAGTCTAATTGTACAGGACTTATAGTGTAAGGTATGATGAGAAATACACCACATCAGCATTAAAATGAGGAATATTCTGGGTTAAATACAAGTTAAGCTCTATCGACAGCATTTGAGGATGAAAATATCAGTTAGTACAAAAAAACACCTTGATAATGAATGTCTGTGGGGCAAACGTACACTTCTATTGTAAGTGTTTTACTGCAAAAACGATTTATGTTTCTTTTCTGTGGTAATTGCCACAGATGCTCTCAATACAGCTTAACTTGTATTTAACCTTGAACATCTCTTAAATATCTTTTGATTCCTTTAGCAAGGACTTTCGCACCTGGTCACATTAGGTGCTTACAGGTATGAGACCACCAGACTATGCCACCTGTTGGTTATAATCTTTAATAATAGTTTAGAGATGGCTGAACTCATGAAGACATGATCAAACATGCATTGGCATCACGTGGCATGCACTGTTGTGATTGATTTACTCTGCTCTGATTGGTCAGATTGCCCAGTCTGTTGTGATTGGTTTACTCTGCTCTGATTGGTCAGATTGCCCAGTCTGTTGTGATTGGTCTACTCTGCTCTGATTACTCAGATTGGTCTACTCCGCTCTGATTGGTCAAATGGCCCAGTCTGTTGTGATTGGTCTACTCTGCTCTGATTGGTCAAATGGCCCAGTCTGTTGTAATTGGTCTACTCTGTTCTGATTGGTCAAATGGCCCAGTCTGTTGTAATTGGTCTACTCTGTTCTGATTGGTCAGATGGCCCAGTCTGTTGTGATTGATTTACTGTGCTCTGATTGGTCAAATGTTGTGACTGGTCTACCGCTTACAGCGGGTGTCGGAAACGAAACGCCTACTCCCAAATCTGAATTTTAGCTCCGGAGGCTTCCTCAGTACCTCCACAGTGATACGAACAGTAATGATGCCTTTGGTTTTTCCTCATCAATTCCAGCAAGATTCCATCCTCATCCTTTTCAAGTGCATGCAAAGTGGATTTGCAGTGCTGAAAATAGCGTTTTCTCAACAACATGAACTAAATTCTTCCAGGTATCAACTGCAAGTACAGTGTTTGAGGGAGGGTCAAAGTAGAGTTCTGCATTCCCGATCAGGTTTTTTGCGGCGCGGGAGTTAATTTCCAAATCAAAGACAGTAGCGGTTGGTAACTCTGGTGTACTTTGAACGGGAGCCTTTGACAACAGCGTATCCGCGCTTGAATTTGAAGTGAACAAAACTTTCTGCAATGGTGGCATTCACACAGTTCCCTGTTCCCTGCCATGGCAATATATGTTCTTTGTATCCCGTCCACGAGAGCACCTTCAGAGAGAACATTTAGCCTTTGGTCGGATTTTGGAGGAGAGACGTTCAGTAATAAAAACTGTCGTCAGTCAGCAACATTCTGTTCTTGCATGGATGTTAAAAAAGATATTTCATTTTGCAGTAGCTATAGCTAGTAAGCCGAGTAAGTTTTCATTTATTTGTATTTTTGGCTTGTAATTTTGAGTGACAGATGTCGTATTTGATTTAGCCTATTTTTCTCTGTGACATTTTTTACGGTGTTGACAGTATTACGATAAGTAATAAGATTATTTATATTTGTTATCCCAGTCACTCTCTTTCTTTAGGGGAAATTTACAAACCCGATTCCAAAGAAGTTGGGACACTATACATATTGTGAATAAAAAAGGAATGCAATAATTTACAAATCTCATAAACTTATATTTTATTCACAATAGAATATAGATAACATATCAAATGTTGAAAGTGAGACATTTTGAAATGTCATGCCAAATATTGGCTCATTGTGGATTTCATGAGAGCTACACATTCCAAAAAAGTTGGGACAGGTAGCAATAAGAGGCTGGGAAAGTTAAATGTGCATATAAGGAACAGCTGGAGGACCAATTTGCTACTTATTAGGTCAATTGGCAACATGATTGAAAAATAGTGGAGCAATATCAGAAAGGAGTTTCTCAGAGAAAAATTGCAAGACGGCAATTAGACGGCACTGCATCACATACAGGAATGCTACTGTAATGGAAATCACAACATGGGCTCAGGAATACTTCCAGAAAACATTGTCGGTGAATGCAATCCACCGTGCCATTCGCCATTGCCGGCTAAAACTCTATAGGTCAAAAAAGAAGCCATATCTAAACATGATCCAGAAGCGCAGGCGTTTTCTCTGGGCCAAGGCTCATTTAAAATGGACTGTGGCAAAGTGGAAAACTGTTCTGTGGTCAGACCAATCAAAATTTGAAGTTCTCTCATGGTATGGGGTTGCATGAGTGCATGTGGCATGGGCAGCTTACACATCTGGAAAGGCACCATCAATGCTGAAAGGTATATCCAAGTTCTAGAACAACATATGCTCCCATCCAGACGTCGTCTCTTTCAGGGAAGACCTTGCATTTTCCAACATGACAATGTCAGACCACATACTGCATCGATTACAACATCATGGCTGCGTAGAAGAAGGATCCGGGTACTGAAATGGCCAGCCTGCAGTCCAGATCTTTCACCCATAGAAAACATTTGGCGCATCATAAAGAGGAAGATGCGACAAAGAAGACCTAAGACAGTTGAGCAACTAGAAGCCAGTATTAGACAAGAATGGGACAACATTCCTATTCCTGAACTTGAGCAACTTGTCTCCTCAGTCCCCAGACGTTTGCAGACTGTTATAAAAAGAAGAGGGGATGCCACACAGTGGGAAACATGGCCTTGTCCCAACTTTTTTGAGATGTGTTGATGCCATGAAATTTAAAATCAACTTATTTTTCCCTTAAAATGATACATTTTCTCAGTTTAAACATTTGATATGTCATCTATGTTGCATTCTGAATAAAATATTGAAATTTGAAACTTCCACATCATTGCATTCTGTTTTTATTCACAATTTCTACAGTGTCCCAACTTTTTTGGAATCGGTTTGTAAAACTGGAACGAGGTCTAAAATTTGCGGGATCAGTCGGACTGGAAAGAAAAACATTCTAAGCGGTAAGTGGGTGAACACGGTTCATTTTAAGCGGGAGCAGGTGGGTGCAGAATAGAACCTAGCGGGAGCAGGACGAAAAAACAGTCCTGCGCAGACCTCAAGGTCAATGTAGATGTATGAGGGCAGCCAATGCAGACCATAGGAAATGTGCAAATGTGTTACATTTTCACTTAGGTTTGTAACAGGAAGTGAGACTGGAATTGCTTACAACTCTTTTTGGTAGTTCATAATCGATTTTTTTTTAGGAGACAATAACTTTATTTGTCATGCACTTTGATCTTTAAAACTTTTCAGACCTTTTTACATTCACAAACACCAATATTACACACTGCATGAAAGGGAATATTTGAAAAAGCATAAGATACCATGTCATAGTCAACCTATGCTTACTTTAACTATTTCTTACATTACTACCAGAAACACAGATAATTACACCCCGAAATATGTTTTAACATCTAATACCTGGTTATTTATTACAGAAGCCTACAATTTATTCGGTCCAATGCAAACCTCAGGGAACATGTGAATGACAAATCTGCCGTCAGCAGAAACATCTTCATCAGTATTGAAATTCTCAGAACAGGGATTCATTACGGGCTCCTGATGCTACGGGTTCTACAGACGAGCACGGACAAAGGCCAGTGCTAGACAATCGATCCTTCTCTGCCATCAATTTCGCTACTTATTCTGGCCCTCGACACAGGGATTATTCTTTTTGGGCCGAACCCCAAAGTGGCCCACTGACTGATGGGAAATCAATACGCAAGGGCCGAATTCTCAGAACTGCTGTGGGAAGAGAGGAGACTCGTATGATGTCAGAGATTGGGATAGAAAAACGCCTGTCAGCGGAGAAATGAAGATGTGACAAGAGCGTGACGGAGTGAGAAGTGTGAAAGAGTCTGGAGCTTCTATTCACACACCAGCGTGTAGATGAGAGATACACAGAGAAACAAAACAAAAACACAGATGATCTTTACAATATTTACAATATCTCAATTGTTTTTCCTAGATAGTAAGATTAACACTGCACACAGTGATTTTCTTCCTCATTAAATAAGGTTTTACACAAAGAATACGATGAAGTCATATTAGTAGTCTAACACGTCCACGCCAGAAAGTCAATCGCCATGAAGCCTTTATCATTGCGGCTTGGAAAAAGTGTGCATCCATAACGGCCACAAAGGAGGTGATCATGATCACCTTTTAGAATCATAAAATGATCAATGGGACACCCTATAGACCTGGGGTAGGCAACTCTGACCCTTGAGATCCACTTTCTTGCAAGGTTTAGCTCCAACCCTAATCAAACATAACTAATCAAGCTCTTCAGGACTGATAGAAAGCTACAGTCAGGTGAACGAGTTGGAGATAAACTCTGCAAAGTCACTGCTTAAAAGAAACAAAACTGAGAACTCCAAATCACCTGAGTTTTAAGAGAGCAACATCTGAGCAATACAATCTTTATGTGGGTAAAAGAAAAAATAAAGGACGATCACTTAAAAAAAAAAACTAGTTTTTGCCTTCACACACACACAAATGTGTGCTGAGTTAAGACATGTGCCATACAGCCCTTGTCTTTGTCTTCTGTCTACTTATTGATCTCAGTGTCTCCGAGGGATTCCAGACGATCACTGAGTCGTCAGAGAGGAATAAAAACCTATTAGACAAATAAATAGGTGTATAAATAAGTAATGCTCTGCTTGAGAAACGGGTGATGCCAGCACACGCACAGACGTGTAACCTTGACTCTGTGACACGTGCACCGTCAGCTTTTTCTCCATGAGGGTGAAGATGGCTGCCCTTTACCTCTCAACAGCTGTGGAAGCCTACACACACACACACACATCGACAAAATAGTGCACAAATGTCTCAAAATGCCACGTTGGCTTACAGTTCCAATTAAAGTGATATACTCTGGTCACATGACCACAAGTGTGGAATATTACATCTCAGCAAAAGACTGACTAGTAATTCTTTCACCGCAACAGAAATGACAGTAACAATGAATTGTTGGATGAATTTGCTTTTAAAGAGGTAGTTCATCCCAAAAATGAAAAGACTGTCATTCACATGTAAACAAAGTATGACATTTTTCATACTTTTTCTTGGGCTGAAAGATAAAAATGATTTAATTTAATGAAATTTTTTTAAAGATTCAATTTTGTTTAAGCAGGGGCAACAATAGACCAAATTTTAAAGTTTTTTGAGCCAACTATTTCAATCTTTTCAATCTTTTCCTCATAAAGCTAACATACAATTTCTGACCAATGAATTAACAACTTTTCTAGCCAAATTTGTGATGAAACATTTTATTTCAAATCACACTTACAAAGAGTATTCCTAGCCAAAGCCATCCTTAACTTTTTTTAAGTGATATTTCAGAATTGTAATAATATATTCATAATAATCATAACATATGCAACTTTCCACTACATATATTGGCCCTTACATAACAAATACAACAGCATCAATGTAAATTAAAAAGAAAACTAAAAGGTAAAAATAATAAACATTAAAATTTCTATTTAGGTAAATAAATACATTTACTTAAATGTCTTTATTTATTCCAATATCTGGCATTGTACAACAATCAACTGATTCATTATTGACAAACACTAAAACTGAATCTAAAATAAATAAAAACAAAAAGAAATGTGTCCATAAAAATTGAGCAACTGAGCTATAGAACTAGAAAAATGTATACTGTCTATAGAAATTCCCACCATTTTCCATGACCTTTTAAGATTATCGACCATGACGTCTCCAGGCCGGGAAATCACACAATTGGAATGTCCTGACATTTACAAGTTTTCAAGAATATACAAACCCAGTTTGTTGTAATTTTACAGTTCTTTATTGGAGATTGACAGTCATGGTCACCATATAATTTCATTGCATGCATAAGCGCAGCTTGGCCATTCTGCTAAACATCCCCTTTTGAGTTCCACATAAGAAAGACAACATAAAATGAGTACTAGTAACATAGTAAAATGACAGAACTTTATTTTATTTATTTTTTTACTTTAGGGTGCACTACCATTTTGAGACTGTCTGACCCTGTATTCTATATTTTTCTTGTGGACAGTGTTAAGTGCCATCCACTCCGAGATGTCATTTTGCAACAGGGTGGGCTGGCCCTCCTCTGTTCACTATCTGATATACTCCAAGGACAGATGAAGTGATTACACAAGGCTTATGTGTGTGGTCTGCCAAAAAGGAAAGAGAATGTTCTGCCAAAGAGAAAGAGTGTCGCACAAGTTTTGCTGGATAACACCTGTGTGTGTGTGTGTGTGTGTGTGTGTGTGTGTGTGTGTGTGTGTGTGTGTGTGTGTGTGTGTGTGTGTGTGTGTGTGTGTGTGTGTGTGTGTGTGGAGAGCCGGACAGGATGACACCCTGGTGACAGCGTGATTAATGATCAGAAACACAAAAGACCTTAGCTCTCCACCCGATAAGAGACCCCCCCTCCCACAATCCACACAGCCTACCCACAATCCATACAGATCGAAGCCCCGCTTGGGCTGAAAGATTCAACGGGCCAATCAATGCCTGACCCTCCCACAGTTAATCTGATACCACAGCAACACCAGGAGGACGGAAAGAGTGTCTATGGCTTCCTTCATACATGATGATACACCACTATGCCACAGTTCAGAAATATGCATATGTGTGTTCATACAGGAATATTATTGCATGCTAAAAATAACTGAAAATGACTGATTTAAAAACATAAAGCAATTAAATTTAATATAAATATACATTTAAACATAAAATATGTGAAATATTTTAGAGATAAGATGCTGATTTTGAATCAGAGATTCATGCCAAAACCAATGTACACAAAACTGATGCTCACAGTATTCTACTTCTCATATACATGCTTTCCTGTGAACTTGCAAAATGATTGACAAGCAAAGTCCACCAAAATATGAAAATCTGTAAGGTAATGCAAGGAAATTTTTCATTATATATATTTGCCTTTACTAAAAAAACAAAAAAATGCAGCAGCTTAAAGTAAACAGAAACTAAAAATTAAAGTACAACAAAAAAAACATTTCCATAGAAATAAATTATGTAACTATCGAAGCCACTGCAGAAACTAAAAATAAAACACTTAAGTAAATTCAAACAAATCTGAAATGCCTTTATATGAATATGATTTTGCAACATATTAATGCCTACTTGAGCTGAGTGTGTACACATTTTGCATATTTAGAATACAATCATGTAGTGTATGTGTATGTAAACAATGTATTTTAGTTATGTGTGTGAAAAGACACACACAACTAAAATACACAGCTTGTCCTACCAAGACATTCAGGCTGATAAGTGTCATTCTAGCTGATGGAACAACCTAGCCTAACCGTTCACTGTTCACTGGCAAAACTTAGCTGAAACTGTGGACCTAATATGTTTTGATGTTATGCTGATTGAGTTGAGTTAGTAGTGTGTTGAAACTCGCAGTTATGGTAAGAGGTGTGACATTTCCCAAACATGCTTGAAGCAGCTGACCAATCACAACACACTGATCCAGCTGACCAAACAGAGCACACCATGCTTTTCAGAAGGAAGAGCTTCATAGAGGCAGGAACTAAACTGTGGCCCTGTCCCGAATGGCACCCTAAAACCTCACGGTCTTCCTCTGAGTCTGCGCTTTCACAACGTAATGCTCGTGAACTTGCGGGCTCAGCTGAAGTGCGCATCGAGGGCACATAGCAGCCGCAAAGGGGGCACTCACGAGCACCCTTCTTTAAGCTTAAATGATGAATGGGACACCCTACGGTCTTGTGGACTTAACGGATACGCACTTGCAGCGGCCATTGTAAGTCCACAAGTCCGAAAGTGCACATGAAGTGTGCCATTTGGGACAGGGCCATGGTCTTCCTCTGAGTCCGCACTTTCACGACGTAATGGCACTTTGACTGCCGGGAAGAAATCCTCTGCATAACCTGTACCAGTGCGGACTCGGCAGAAGTGCGCATCAAGGGCGCATATCGACCTCAAAGGGGGCGCTCGCGAGCACCCTTCTGAGACTTAAAATGATAAATGGGACACCCTGCGGTCTCGTGGACTTAACGGACACGTGCACGCAGCGGCCATTGTAAGTCCACAAGACCGAAAGTGCACATTTGGGACAGGGCCTGTGTTCCTGACAGACTGGGAAGAGAAGTGCTGCAACGATGTCAAATATGTGAAAAAGTTTTTGAACATTCAAACATGAAAACCTATTCTAGTAGAGCCCAAAAACAAAATCAAGAGCACTTAGTCAAAGGGCATAACATGGGTTCTTTAACCCTTAAATGCACTGTTTCGACTGTTTTGACAATCATTCTTACATATTCGGGTCTTTAGTGACCTGGATCTACACTCACCTAAAGGATTATTAAGAACACCTGTTCAATTTCTGATTCATTGAAAAGATCAACCAATCACATGGCAGTTGCTTCAATGCATTTAGGGGTGTGGTCCTGGTCAAGACAATCTCCTGAACTCCAAACTGAATGTCAGAATGGGAAAGAAAGGTGATTTAAGCAATTTTGAGCGTGGCATGGTTGTTGGTGCCAGACAGGCTGGTCTGAGTATTTCACAATCTGCTCAGTTACTGGGATTTTCACGCACAACCATTTCTAGGGTTTACAAAGAATGGTGTGAAAAGGGAAAAACATCCAGTATGCGGCAGTCCTGTGGGCGAAAATGCCTTGTTGATGCTAGAGGTCAGAGGAGAATGGGCCGACTGATTCAAGCTGATAGAAGAGCAACTTTGACTGAAATAACCACTTCAACCGAGGTATGCAGCAAAGCATTTGTGGAGCCACAACATGCACAACCTTGAGGCGGATGGGCTACAACAGCAGAAGACCCCACCGGGTACCACTCATCTCCACTACAAATAGGAAAAAGAGGCTACAATTTGCACGACCTCACCAAAATTGGACAGTTGAAGACTGGAAAAATGTTGCCTGGTCTGATGAGTCTCGATTTCTGTTGAGACATTCAGATGGTAGAGTCAGAATTTGGCGTAAAAAGAATGAGAACATGGATCCATCATGCCTTGTTACCACTGTGCAGGCTGGTGGTGGTGGTGTAATGGTGTGGGGGATGTTTTCTTGGCACACTTTAGGCCCCTTAGTGCCAATTGGGCATCGTTTAAATGCCATGGCCTACCTGAGCATTGTTTCTGACCATGTCCATCCCTTTATGACCACCATGTACCCATTCTCTGATGGCTACTTCCAGCAGGATACTGCACCATGTCACAAAGCTCGAATCATTTCAAATTGGTTTCTTGAACATGACAATGAGTTCACTGTACTAAAATGGCTCCCACAGTCACCAGATCTCAACCCAATAGAGCATCTTTGGGATGTGGTAGAATGGGAGCTTCGTGCCCTGGATGTGCATCCCACAAATCTCCATCAACTGCAAGATGCTATCCTATCAATATGGGCCAACATTTCTAAAGAATGCTTTCAGCACCTTGTTGAATCAATGCCACGTAGAATTAAGGCAGTTCTGAAGGCGAAAGGGGGTCAAACACAGTATTGGTATGGTGTACCTAATAATCCTTTAGGTGAGTGTATATCTAACGCGGATGGATCTCCACCTGTCACGATAATATAAAACTCTCCTGATATTAGTGTAACAGTTACAGAAGAATAAAATAAAATATATTTTGCTACCTTTTGGAGCTTGGAAGGGTTCAGTCTGATCACTGTCCTCATCAGAGCTCATTTCCCAGTACATTCAACATCTGCCTCATATTCACAACCTCAAACATATTATCAAAACTATAATTTTCAACATCTTCAAAATCAATATTTTGATCAGTGACAGCTTCTTCACCAGATCCACCATCAAGTGACAGTGACACTAATGTTTGATTGTGTTCAGTTCTCGCTCTGCTGTAAATCGCTGAACCATTTCAAGTGTTGCTGATGATTCTTCCTATTCTTTTGTTTTCTGCCTGCAGTGACTATGAGTGAAAGATTCAATTATTGTTGAGCAGAAAAAAATATATATGTATACTCTTACACACCTCGGGCCGTTAGCGACCCTATACAATTTTTTACAAAAAATTATTTGATCATTTTATAATTTTTTTCTTGTTATATTGTTTATAATGAATTGATTGAGAAATACTAAGATGGTTGATGTCTAACTTTAAAATAATGAATGAGGAGAAGGGTAGTGAATGATGTCCCGAGTCACTAAAGACCCAAGGTATGCATTTAAGGGTTAAAGGGTTAAAGCCTGTTTACACCAAGGATGACAACTATAAAGATATCTACATTAGCGTCAACACCAGCAGACAATAGCATTCTATTTATTCTAAGCACATGCTTGTCTGCCGCTTTAAATGCTCAAGCTCGTTACAACAGGATGGATTCTGATTGGCTGTTTTTATCATTCATCAGCTGGATAAAATCGTTCTGAAAGTGATTCCAATGATATAATTTCTCTGTCGTCATCGTTATAGCTGTGGTGTGAACTCTGCTATTCTTAAATATTGAGAATGATTTTTAGAACTATATCTTTATCGTTATCTTTATCGTTATCGTCCTTGGTGTGAACGGGCCTTTAGTTTACCCAAAAATGAAATTGCTGTCATTAATTCCTCACCTTCATGTCGTTTCAAAGCTGTAAGACCTTTGTTCATCTTCAGAACACAAATGAAGATATTTTTGATGAAATCCGAGAGCTTTCTGACCCCCCATAGACAGCAATTTAATGAACACTTTCAAGGTCTAGAAAGGTAGTAAAGGCATTGTTAAAAATGACTCCAGTGGTTCAACCTTAATTTAATGGTGAACTGGCGTTCTGGTGTAGAACCCAGAAGAGCTGCACTGTGTTTACAACGTAAACTGCATAGGAGACTGGCACAGACGAGAAGAAACTGCTGAATAAAGTTGTAATTTTTGGGGGGGTTTTGCACACAAAAAGTATTCTCGACGCTTCATAACATTAAGGTTGAACCACTGGAGTCACATGGACTAGTTTAATGATGTCTTTACTACCTTTCTGAGCCTTGAAAGTGCCACGTTGTTTAAATAGCAAATGCACTCACGCCCATCTGTTCATGAAAATATCTTAATTTGTGTTCCAAAGATGAACAAAGGTCTTACGAGTTTGGAACGACATGAGGGTGAGGAATTAATGACAGAAATTTTTGTGTGAACTAACCCTTTAAGCTTTTGTTTGTATTCCTTTAAAAAGCCAAGAGGAGCACATGAGCATCTCATATGAGTCCCACATCCTAATCGCCACAAATGCTGCTCCTTTCAGCAGGGTATACATTACACACATATAAGTATTTATCTGATCTTCTGTGCAGTAGCCAATAAGGGTTTCAGTGTGTGGGCTGAAGTCCTGTGCTGAGAGACTCTCAGTAGAGCGTGTATTATTGAACATTACTCATCATACAGTTGCTCTAAAGATTCTCTGCCTCATTAGTGAACAAACATTCAAACCATCAGCTCAGTCAGATTGTATTTCAGGAGAATCAATCTTTGTATCGGTTAACAGACGTGAACTAATTCCCGTCATCCCATAAAGCAGGCTATATACATACGTTTGTGGGAGACCATAAAAAACCTTTTATTGCTTTATTCCTTTAAATTAAAGTAACATAATCATGTACACAGAAACAACTATAATAGGCAAAAATTCTGAAAGCATCGGTCACATTGTTTGGCACACAGGGACGGACAGATGACCTGTGTTATCTCTCTATCTCTGTCTGTCTCTCTGTCACTGTGGCCCGTCAGTGAGATGACAGCGTGACATTAATGTGAAGGACAGATAGAAGCATGAGGAGCCTGTCTGATACTGACACATGTGTGACACTTCACACACACATATCTGAGATGCCATTTACTGCCTCAAAGTCACAAGCATCACTCCTATTCAAACTGACAAGCCTGCGCTTGATGAGGCAAATTAATTTTCTATACAACTTACAAATAAAATAAAAAAAACTTTGATAATTAAGTTACTCAGCTGTTGTAAAGTGCTTGTCTAAAACAATGTGGAAGTTTATTCAAAAGTTCTTTTGAACTTTCTATTCATCCAAAAATTCAGTTTCTACAAACATGATATAACCGACTATGTTTACTAGGATAAAGCCGCTGCTTTCAAGGCATTCATGATCTCAAAACATTGCATTGTTAGAATAAAAGTGTTACTGGCCAACTGGCGACTTTCATATACTCGCTCGAGTTTCATATACTCACCAACAACGTATATATAATACACCAAAAGTGTATAGTGAACTGTCTGTGTGAGCTTGTATGCTAATTTGCATCAACTGTGCAGTAAAGATGGAACACAATAAAATTCACATCTTGACATGTTGCATGTGTGTGTGTGTGTTTGGCATGTGCATGAAAGCCAGATCTCAAATATAATTGCAGTATTATGGTGACGTCTACCGTAACCTCTGCTGAATCTCATCTTTCTGATCTGTGAGGAGTTTCTCATCCTCAACATCCTTCAGACCTTCTGATTCAGGATGCGGGCCAATAACGTTTCTGCACTGTTTTGTCTCCGTCAGCACTGCATCTCTGCTGCTATAAAGCCAATGTCGTCCTGAAGTTCAAATCATGAAGTGTGTTTTAAGAGCTTGAAGTTGGGCTGGTCGATATATAGCTAAAACTATATATCAATATTTATGTATTTGCTCTGAATGGCTTTTGTTTTTCAGTCAGAGGAATGATTATTTGTAATACCACTATAAGTCAATTTTAAATGTTAACATAAAGACTAAAATATAATAAAAATGTAGATTGTCATCTATATCACTAAATGAACAAAAATCTATTTTATATAACAAACCTAGAGCAAATATATAAATTGCTGTTTATTATAAAAACTTGTTTTATTTAGGGCCTTTGGGAAAGTTAATGGACAAATAAAAAGCGCATTAAAATGATTATGATACTCGAAGGGCCCCCAGGCGCGACACAAGTGTTTTTTCACCCCTATGCAGTTATAATTTTCACGTCCAGCACCACGTTGTTTAAATAGCAAATGCACTCGCCCCCATCTGTTCGCCCATGGGTGGCTGTTTTTTGTGTTATTTAAAGGGCGCACAACGTGCAAACACTCACAAATTCCACCATGTAAATAGCAAATGGCGCAAGCACAACTGGCTTTTAAAGGGAATGGGAGATGAGACTCTGATTGGTTTATTTGCACATTACTCCCACAACACACCCATGACTAAGAGACTAGGTATAACCATTTTGGACCATGTGCCTGGCGCGGTGACCATTTTTCCCATCGTTAAACTAACAAAAGTGGATTCGTTTAATTTTAGATTTGGCAAATTTTTTCGATTTGCACCTGCGCCATGCGCTTCAGACCATGCACTCAGATCATTAAAATAGGGCCCACAATGTTTTATAATTGCAGCAAAATAAACACAAATATTTAATGTACTGCCCAGCCTTACACTGTAAAATGTGATCAGTTGACTTAACTCAAAAAAGTAAATCATGCGTAATTGAAAAAAAAAAAAGTTATGAGGAATTGTCAAGTCCACATAACTTAATATTTTCAATTATGCATGAAGTTTATTATTTTAAGGCAACAGGTTTCCTCACTTTTTTAATTTTAACTTTTTTAAGTCAAACTGATCACTTTTTACAGTGTAAGATGAAGTTAATTTATAGGTTCTAAGTATCTTTCTCCATCTCAACACTGTAAACTGAATAAGTTGGCAAAACCCCAAAATTTTTATATTTTTTTACATTCAAAAATGTAAAGTTTAAGTAAACAGAACTTGCAGATTTTGTATTTTGTACTCATACATTTTAATTGCTCTTAACTTCAAATATTTGAGTAAGATAATTCATACATTTGACTTAAAATGATCAATTATCAATATTTTTAGTAGTGGAAACTTGGCTAGCTTTAACTTTTTTGTTTCTGTTAGTTAGTTAGTTTAACTAACTTAATTGGTTCCACAATACTTTGGTAGCATCAGCATAGCACGTGCTGAATGAGGACAGCAATATAGAACATTTAACATACTGTATATCTGTTCTCAAACTAAGCTCATGCTCCACTCGTCACCATGATAAACCAACATAACAGAAACTCTTCTAAATTAGCATAGCAAAACATTACACACAACTAAATCTCCACCTTGACATTAATCTTGCACACAAAAAACTTTTATAACACTTAATTGTAGCCCAGCCCATTTTCAGTTAAATTTAAGTTTGTCTAAATTAAAATAAATAATTTCACATGTGAACAATGAAACAATTCAGATTTCTTAAAATATGTCAGTTTTGTGAACTCAAAAGAAAAAGAAAGTTCTAAATACTCATAAAAGTTCATTTGTTTGAACCAATTTGTTTAATTTGAGTTGGCTCTACTAAAACCAATTCATTATTTTGAGTGTTAGGGTTTACAGTGTACAGAAGTGCTATCATACAGATGACCGTCAGTTAAAATATCATGCTGTACTGGACAGAGTTATCAGAAAGAAACATTTTTGCTTTCTCAGCAGGACATTTTTTGATCCAGAGCATATATGGTTATTTCTGAGAGAGAGGGACCAAGAGAGACAATACGACAACAAGTGAGATATAGATACGAGGTGAGATAGTGAAAATGTGTTTTCTGGCTGCATTTTAATGTGTTTGCACTTGAGTCATTGATCAAGTAAACTTGTGTTGGGTGCATTGGGAACATCTCCTTTAATTAAAGATTCTGCGGGCGGCTACACCGGCAGAGGTAAGACTGCAAATCAAGATAATCTTTCAGACGGCAATGTGAGTCCCGAGACTCCACAAAAGCGATGACAACAATGATTACAATAAGATTAATTTACCGCAAAATGCATTAGCTGATGCTCAAACTAAACAGTTGAGGGAGTCGGAAGAGTAAGCAGCAGGGATTATGTTTAAGGGTGTTTCTTCAACTACACACATTGGGCTCTGTGGGAGAAAAGGCTCTTAAAACACACTTCACACTAGATTATTTATTTCACCTACTAACAACCACAGTGGACATCACAGGAGAATTTGTGCATAAGCAAATGTAATTTCCACCATTTACGTCTTATACTTCACTATTAATTTTATGATGGACATTTGTTTGGAATAAAATGGCCACCTCCTTTGTCTCCCTAAAGCTAATTTCATAAGCAGCTTTTTAATACATCTTAATGTTTAATACATAATAAAAAAATATAATACATGCTTTTGCATAACCTGACAAAAATACAGCTTGACTGAAGATGACATTCTATAAAAAAATTATTTTCTTTGATTCTTTGTTTTCTTGACACATCTCATTTCATCTCAAGCACTTTACTTTACAATGCTGTTTCCTTGGAAACTACTGGAATAACATTAACCTTTGAAAAAAACTTTATTAGTAGCAAAACTGTGGAGGTGGAAATAACACCACCATTAAGGGACAGTCAGCTAAATAACTTTCACATAATGAACACAGAAATATTTCTGACACTCTTTGATTAGATTTGCAAAGCTTAAAAATTGAATAATTCATGTTCTTTGATAGGTTTTAATATTTTACTGATCAGTGTTATTCTAGTATTATTTATATACTATTATATTATTTATTAACCCTAAAACAGGCAATGTGAACCATGAGTTATATACTCTTTAGTGTCTTGTTTGGGGCATAAGAAAGATATTTTCATCAAATCCTTTTATCATTTATCATAGCCGGGTCTGTCTTGAGTACGCTGGTCACATGATTTGTTTCAAGTTTTCTGTGATCAATTAGTCAGCCTGTCCTAAACCCAACATGTGTGCCATTGGTGCAGGACATTCAGATTTTGTGATAAGTAAATATATATTAATATTACTTTTTTAACTCATTGGAAAGTATGTAACTCCCAGTACACATTGCCTGTTTAGGGTATAAAAAAAGGATTATCCACAGTATTGACAATGAATGGTGTCTCAAGGTAAACTGGGCTCCCTGTACTGGTCATTGGATTATTATGAATTCCAGGGTGATGAGTGAGGGGTCGGTTGTGGTAGAGGGCCAGTAGAAATCTCGTTCCAGGACCGGGGCCCTTTGGGAAGACCCTTATAGGCCCTCCTTGCCTCTGGGCCCCCTGTGCACAGTCCCCCTTCTCAATCTATGTAGTTTAAGTAAAAAAAAAAAAAAAAGAAAAAAGTTTGAGTTAATTTCAATGAATTAAAATAGTTTTAATTTTCATTTTAGTTTACAATAACAACCCTGTTTAAGATCGAAATTCTTAAAATATGTCAGTTTTGAGAACTCAAAAGAAAGAGGAAAGTTCTAAATACTCATAAAAGTTCATTTGTTTGAACTAATTAGTTTTATTTGAGTTGGCTCTACTCAAACCAATTCATTATTTTGAGCGTTAGGATTTACAGTATGGTTAATATTATTAAAAACTATTAAATTTTCACTGACAACCCAAATTTTGTCTTGTTTTAATCTAGACATCAGGGCTGTGTTTGAATGGCTGTTAAACTAAATTGCTTGCAGGATCTGTAGTTTTCATGAAATCCCAGGAGCTGTCAAAAGTCAGAGAAACCATAAAACGCAATAATAATGAAATAAACGTGAATTTCTCTGTCTAGGTAACACGGAGAACGAGTAAACATTGTTCATTTGCATATACTACCAACATTGTAACAATATGTAGTGGGTTGAAAATCTGCAAAGTTACACTTTAATCATTTAATAAAAATAAATCATCCCCTGGGACATAAAAGTGCTCACAGTTGAAGAAACACCCTTACACCAAACTTGTAAATATCCTAGTATCTGGTTCTACTGTAAATCCATGAATGTTTTTTTTTTTATTTTTTATTTTTTTATCAAAGCTAACTAGATATAATGGTCTAGTAAAACTCTATAAGAATCAGAAATACATTTTCCCCAAGAGTTACCGAAAACCTTGTAAACATGACCATGACGCAGCACATTAAAGATAAGTTGGTTCAAGGCCAGGCAACAGCACAGTGCTGATAAAGCCAGATAATACACTCTCTATTTTTCATTTCCTAAAAGATGTTATGAGCCTGTGCCTCTGAACAGCACAATATCACTCACATTACGTAGGAAATAAACAGAGGCCGATATGAAGAACCGCCGCTCGCAGCTCAAGCGTTTGGGAGCCAACAGACATCAGCAGGGGTCTCGAGAGCTCGCTCAAGTCTCACGACTCATAAAGTTGCACCTCTCTAGATTAACTCTAAGAACGGATCAGAAGAGATGAGGGCTGATGGCGAAGGTTTCCAATTCTGTTCATCAGTACAGCATCTACAGCCTTCAGGCTACTAAACAAACCCCTGAGCTGCTCATTAAACAGATATCAACACAATGCACATCAATATTTCATAGCATGCGTACAGGTGCTTAACATTACACACACAGACTCATCGGGATAGACACTCGCATAGAATTAAGAGAGCTCGGCATGCTTATGAATATAAGAGCACTGATTAATCCAACATGTTTGTGTGTTTTAGAAACAGCTGCGTGCTGGTTTGGAATTATAAAAGCGGCTCTGAGATGCTGTCGAGGGAGGGAAACGCAGTGCACATCTCACAAAAATGAAACGTTAGCACTTGTGTAGTAAACACCTGAAACTTGAGCTAGAGACCATTTACAACTCATAAGCAACGTAATCAGTATCTTTACCTAAATAAAGCTTTAAACAGCTACATCTGAAACAAATCAAACCATTGTTATAGTTTGAGAAATGTCTCATTTGAATTTCTACATTGCTTTCTGCACTTTGTACCAAACGTTATATCATGAATATATATTTTTGACCGATCATCAAAGAGTGATTGCGTCAACTCTTTCCGAGCTTTGTGACTAGCTTAAAACCCTTTGAGAGCATTTTATTTGCATCCAAACCTTATTTGAGTTCTTGACATTCGGTCTGGACTTGATCCGTTGTGAAGCAACTATGCTCGAACCAGAGCTGTTCAGACCAATTAAATTGTCAGGGCGGGTTTTATACGATGATGGACAGATGATCAGTAACGTAAGCATTCACGTCACCAAAGAGCACTTGGGTTGAGTTTGTTTACTAAACGGAGAACTTGTTCGTATATGCATTCACCTTTACTGTTTCTCTCAAACATGATGATCATGTTGGTAAGTACTCGGTGTATCCTTAAATTCTTTTATAACACTGGCAAAGATCGTTTACACTCATCTTCTTCTTCTACTTCTTCCAGCGTGCGTGCAGTTGAGTTCTGTTGACAACTATGCGTCGCTCCGTTGCTCTGATTGGTTGTAGCTCTATCCAATTGAGGTCTTTCCTGGTTCTGTTGAAACACGCCCCATAATCACAGCCCAATGGAGCAGTATCAGACTCATATTCTGACTAGAAATGAGTATGACGATGTCAGGCTAATAAGTTACACTAACATTCACAAGTTTGGGGTCAGAAAGATTTCTTGTTGTTTATGTTCAAGGCTGCATTTATTTAATTAAGAATATAGTAAAAGTGATAGTGATATTGCATGTGAAATAGTATTGCATCTATTATATATATATATATATATATATATATATATATATATATATATATATATATATATATATATATATATATATATATAAATGTAATTTATTCCTGTAATGTCAAAGCTGAATTTTCAGCATAATTACTTCATGATCCTTCAGAAATCATTTTAATATGCTGATTTGTGCTCAGGAAACATTTCTTATCATTATCAATGTTGAAAACAGTTCATATTTAAATAAACAATTTTCTTCCAGAATTCTTTGATGCTGCCTTACATTTTTAAGTACAATCAACTTGGATGTTTAAGTCATTTTAACTTAAATCACATTAAACTCACTTAAAAATAAATAAATAAATAAATAAATAAATACAAAAGAAAATTGCTTAACTTATTTTGGTGAGTTAAAGCAATGTAAAAACATATGTTGTCACAACTTATTGATCATAATTGTTTTTACAGTGCAGCATTTATTTGAAATAGAAATCATACTAGATTTCTTTACTGCGGAGCTCTCCAAATGACATGCAGAGAATATATACAGGTGCTGGTCATATAATTAGAATATAATCAAAAAGTTAATTTATTTCACTAATTCCATTAAAAAGTGAAACTTGTATATTATATTCATTCATTACACACTGATATATTTCAAATGTTTATTTATTAATGTAATTTTGATGATTATAACTGACAACTAAGGAAAATCCCAAATTCAGTATCTCAGGTTGAATATTGAAGACACCTGGTGCCACACTCTAATCAGCTGATGAACTCAAAACACCTGCAAAGGCCTTTAAATGGTCTCTCAGTCTAGTTATGTAGGCTACACAATCATGGGGAAGACTGCTGACCTGACAGTTGTCCAAAAGACGACCATTGAAACCTTGCACAAGGAGGGCAAGACACAAAAGGTCATTGCAAAAGAGGCTGGCTGTTCACAGAGCTCTGTGTCCAAGCACATTAATAGAGAGGCGAAGGGAAGGAAAAGATGTGGTAGAAAAAAGTGTACAAGCAATAGGGATAACCGCACCCTGGAGAGGATTGTGAAGTAAAACCCATTCAAAAATGTGGGGGAGATTCACAAAGAGTGGACTGCAGCTGGAGTCAGTGCTTCAAGAACCACTACGCACAGACGTATGCAAGACATGGGT
This sequence comes from Paracanthobrama guichenoti, assembly GCA_018749465.1. NCBI lineage: Eukaryota > Metazoa > Chordata > Actinopteri > Cypriniformes > Gobionidae > Paracanthobrama > Paracanthobrama guichenoti. The sequence continues at coordinate 22,307,254 of CM031957.1, forward strand.
TTCAGCTGTCGCATTCCTTGTGTCAAGCCACTCTTGAACAACAGACAGCATCAGAAACGTCTCGCCTGGCCTAAAGACAAAAAGGACTGGACTGCTGCTGAGTGCCCCAAAGTTATGTTCTCTGATGAAAGTAAATCAGGGTCCCAGAGTCTGGAGGAAGAGAGGAGAGGCACACAATCCACGTTGCTTGAGGTCCAGTGTAAAGTTTCCACAGTCAGTGATAGTTTGGGGTGCCATGTCATCTGCTGGTGTCGGTCCACTGTGTTTTCTGAGGTCCAAGGTCAACGCAGCCGTATACCAGAAAGTTTTAGAGCACTTCATGCTTCCTGCTGCTGACCAACTTTATGGAGATGCAGATTTCATTTTCCAACAGGACTTGGCACCTGCACACAGTGCCAAAGCAACCAGTACCTGGTTTAAGGACCATGGTATCGCTGTTCTTAATTGGCCAGCAAACTCGCCTGACCTTAACCCCATAGAAAATCGATGGGGTATTGTGAAGAGGAAGATGCGATATGCCAGACCCAACAATGCAGAAGAGCTGAAGGCCACTATCAGAGCAACCTGGGCTCTCATAACACCTGAGCAGGGCCACAGACTGATCGACTCCATGCCACGCTGCATTGCTGCAGTAATTCAGGCAAAAGGAGCCCCGACTAAGTATTGCGTGCTGTACATGCTCATACTTTTCATGTTCATACTTTTCAGTTGGCCAAGATTTCTAAAAATCCTTTCTTTGTATTGGTCTTAAGTAATAAGTAATTTTGGATTTTCCTTAGTTGTCAGTTATAATCATCAGAATTAAAAGAAATAAACATTTGAAATATATCAGTCTGTGTGTAATGAATGAATATAATATACAAGTTTCAATGGAATTAGTGAAATAAATCAACTTTTTGATGATATTCTAATTATATGACCAGCACCTGGTATATATATATATATATATATATATATATATATATATATATATATATATATATATATATATTATGGCGACAGTTTACTTATTAATTCCCTCGTTTTAAGTAAATTGTGTGCACATTATAAAAACTTGTTCCCTAAATTTAGTAAATCTTGGACACGATTTAGTAAAACAAGGGAATGAATTAGTAAAATGTGCTGATGTAAAAGGAAGTCGTGGGAATGATGTTAATTCGTTGCTATGATATACAGATTTTTTCCCACATGTCATTTGCGGGACTCTGTACTTTACTGTCACATCCGACTCATTTAATAAGGCTTTGATAAATAAAAGTATCAATTTATTTTAAACAAACCTTATTGACCACAAACTTTTGAACAGTGGTATACATCTTGTTTACATATTAGCACCAATAGCAGAACTTTTCTGACAAAATCCAGCAAGCTGTCGGGCAACGCAAAACATTTGCGAGAACATGCAAAAGCATTGACAAATAATTTTTCCTCCCATCTCATATTTTTTTCCTTCACCATATCCCTTTAGGGGCTCTGTATGTTCTTGCCTCTAAATTGAACATGAAAATGCTGAAAAAAGTGTGCCATTTCCACTTATTTAACCACCAAATGGGGTCACACTTTAGATTAGGGTCCCATTCTTGCTATTAACTAACGACGACTTTTGCCTCAATAAACTCCTAATTACTGCTTATTAATAGTAAGGCAGTTGTTAAGTTTGGGTATTGACTAGGATCAGGAATGTAGAATGTCATGCAGAATAAGGCATTAATATGTGCTTTAGTACTAATAAACAGCCAATATCCTAGTGATATGCATGATAATAAGCAACTAGTTAATAGTAAGAATTGGACCCTAAACTAATGTGTTACCCCAAATGGAACAGCATACATTAAAAGGGTATTAAAGATCAAATGCATGTGCAAAATTTGCATGTCAGCATGTAAATATTATTATTGTGATGTATGTGTGTGTTTCTGGTAATGGCCAGTCAAGAGAGCGATGAGAGTTTTACAGCACCATGATTCATCTTAATTACATGAATACTGTATGAAATGTATGAAAATGTGGCATAATGTCTAGATCACTAAAATTATATTTAGCCAATAACGACATGAAAAATAGTAGCAGCTAAGATGCAAGCTGAAATCTAACAGCGAATGTGCTGAAGTGAGTGTCTTCTCTTGCCAGAAGCTTCAGCATCACATACAGAAACCCTCTTGTAAATGTAAGAAGACATTCTCACTGATTGCCTCGGCGGACCGCGACTCTCCTGGCATGGTAAACAAAAACCTAGTGATGAAAACAATGCAGCCGTGCATCTATTCCAGCCTCACCTCTCCTCTCCTCCTCCTCCGCTCGCTCTCTTTTCTCATGCAAAAGCGCTCGGCCACTCCAGGGAAGAGGAGAGACGCGGACAATTATTTCCTGGCCTGGATGTGGCGGAGCTGTGATTGACAAATGAAAAGATTGAAATAGCTTCTCTTTTAAAAAGGAAGAGAGCTGCCAAATCGGAGATCATCTTTAATATCTCACCCGGGAGGGGAGGAGAAAGAAATGGAAACTGGCATCATTCAATCCTTTCAAAAGCAGCGCTAAATGTCGCACTTAAGAAAGAGGCCGCGTCAAGCTGCACTGAAATAACACTACATATTTATGAATACATTCGCAGAGGAATCAATGCGCTTCACTCATCAGCTAATGGCAAAAGATGCAAAATTCTATAACTGCACGATCACATGACCAGGCGGCTGCATGGGCGGCACCTTAGTCCTTCTTGCTAAGTCGATAAAACCAATAATTAAGGATGTCTGAACATCACAAAACCCTTTAAAAGGACAAACTATTTAATTCAAACGATCCCAGGATAATAGCTGTTATTTTAGTATATATTTATAAAAATTGTATGTGTTTTCAAACCCACATGATTTTCATTCTACCATTTTATTGCCATCTTTTCCATATTATTTAAGTAAATGAAGACTCCAGCATCATAAAGCATTCCTTGAGACGTGAATGCTATGTTCCACATCTTCTGAAGTGAAATAATACAAACGCGATTCCAAAAAAGTTGGGACACTGTACAAATTATGAATAAAAAAGGAATGCAATAATTTACAAATCTCATAAACTTAAATTTTATTCACAATAGAATATACACTCACCTAAAGGATTATTAGGTACACCATACTAATACTGTGTTTGACCCCCTTTCACCTTCAGAATTGCCTTAATTCTACGTGGCATTGATTCAGCAAGGTGCTGAAAGCATTCTTTAGAAATGTTGGCCCATATTGATAGGATAGCATCTTGCAGTTGATGGAGATTTGTGGGATGCACATCCAGGGCACGAAGCTCCCGTTACACCACATCCCAAAGATGCTCTATTGGGTTGAGATCTGGTGACTGTGGGGGCCATTTTAGTACAGTGAACTCATTGTCATGTTCAAGAAACCAATTTGAAATGATTCGAGCTTTGTGACATGGTGCATTATCCTGCTGGAAGTAGCCATCAGAGAATGGGTACATGGTGGTCATAAAGGGATGGACATGGTCAGAAACAATGCTCAGGTAGGCCGTGGCATTTAAACGATGCCCAATTGGCACTAAGGGGCCTAAAGTGTGCCAAGAAAACATCCCCCACACCATTACACCACCACCACCAGCCTGCACAGTGGTAACAAGGCATGATGGATCCATGTTCTCATTCTGTTTACGCCAAATTCTGACTCTACCATCTGAATGTCTCAACAGAAATCCAGACTCATCAGACCAGGCAACATTTTTCCAGTCTTCAACTGTCCAATTTTGGTGAGCTTGTGCAAATTGTAGCCTCTTTTTCCTATTTGTAGTGGAGATGAGTGGTACCCGGTGGGGTCTTCTGCTGTTGTAGCCCATCCGCCTCAAGGTTGTGCGTGTTGTGGCTTCACAAATGCTTACCTCGGTTGTAACAAGTGGTTATTTCAGTCAAAGTTGCTCTTCTATCAGCTTGAATCAGTCGGCCCATTCTCCTCTGACCTCTAGCATCAACAAGGCATTTTCGCCCACAGGACTGCCGCATACTGGATGTTTTTCCCTTTTCACACCATTCTTTGTAAACCCTAGAAATGGTTGTGTGTGAAAATCCCAGTAACTGAGCAGATTGTGAAATACTCAGACCGGCCCGTCTGGCACCAACAACCATGCCACGCTCAAAATTGCTTAAATCACCTTTCTTTCCCATTCTGACATTCATTTTGAAATGTCATGCCAAATATTGGCTCATTTTGGATTTCATGAGAGTTGGGACAGGTAGCAATAAGAGGCCGGAAAAGTTAAATGTACATATACGGAACAGCTGGAGGACCAATTTGCAACTTATTAGGTCAATTGGCAACATGATTGGGTATAAAAAGAGCCTCTCAGAGTGGCAGTGTCTCTCAGAAGTCAAGATGGGCAGAGGATCACCAATTCCCCCAATGCTGTGGCCAAAAATAGTGGAGCAATATCAGAAAGGAGTTTCTCAGAGAAAAATTGCAAAGAGTTTGAAATTATCATAATCTACCGTGCATAATATCATCCAAAGATTCAGAGAATCTGGAACAATCTCTGTGCGTAAGGGTCAAGGCCGGAAAACCATACTGGATGCCCGTGATCTTCAGGCCCTTAGATGGCACTGCATCACATACAGGAATGCTACTGTAATGGAAATCACAACATGGGCTCAGGAATACTTCCAGAAAACATTGTCGGTGAACACAATCCACCGTGCCATTCGCCGTTGCCAGCTAAAACTCTATAGGTCAAAAAAGAAGCCATATCTAAACATGATCCAGAAGCGCAGGCGTTTTCTCTGGGCCAAGGCTCATTTAAAATGGACTGTGGCAAAGTGGAAAACTGTTCTGTGGTCAGACCAATCAAAATTTGAAGTTCTTTTTGTAAAACTGGGACACCATGTCATGCTGGACTAAAGAGGACAAGGACAACCCAAGTTGTTATCAGTGCTCAGTTCAGAAGCCTGCATCTCTGATGGTATGGGGTTGCATGAGTGCGTGTGGCATGGGCAGCTTACACATCTGGAAAGGCACCATCAATGCTGAAAGGTATATCCAAGTTCTAGAACAACATATGCTCCTATCCAGACGTCGTCTCTTTCAGGGAAGACCTTGCATTTTCCAACATGACAATGCCAGACCACATACTGCATCGATTACAACATCATGGATGCGTAGAAGAAGGATCCGGGTACTGAAATGGCCAGCCTGCAGTCCAGATCTTTCACCCATAGAAAACATTTGGCGCATCATAAAGAGGAAGATGCGGCAAAGAAGACCTAAGACAGTTGAGCAACTAGAAGCCTGTATTAGACAAGAATGGGACAACATTCCTATTCCTAAACTTGAGCAACGTATCTCCTCAGTCCCCAGTTTAAACATTTGATATGTCATCTATGTTGTATTCTGAATAAAATATTGAAATTTGAAACTTCCACATCATTGCATTCTGTTTTTATTCACAATTTGTACAGTGTCCCAACTTTTTTGGAATCGGGTTTGTAAGAAAAGACCAAAAATTAGTTAACAAATCATTCTTATGAGTTAGATCATTTCAGTGAATCAACTTCTTCAGCTCACAAAACAAGAATGATTTGTTCACCAAATGGACTGATTCAGCTCTCAGATCTCCATGATTCTGAACTGGCTCCACTGAACTGGATCAACTGATTCATTGAAAAGATTAAAAAAAATTATTAGCTACTGATGACTTTGTATTGTTACTCACACAGTTATTGGAAATATAGAGCATGATTCACATGGACTTTTTGGATCTTTACAGCCCAAGTCCTTATTTACTTTTACTATATTGAAAAGTTTTTTGAAAAAAAAAAAAAAATTGTGTTCAGTTAGACCAGTAAAATAACCAGCATAAACCAGTTTAAACAAGCATAGAAATGTATGACCTGCTCTCTCATATTTCATTAGCTGTGTTCAAAATCACCCTTACTCACTATTCCCTACATTACATAAGGTTTCGGTCACCACTACAAATGGCTGTACCCTCAAATACTGCCCTATTTAAGGATATAGGGGGTGATTTCGGACACAGGCATAGTCTTTTGGATGCATAGGAGGATTAATGCATGCTGGGAAACAGCAAGTGAGACTACAGGAGTTGGCCTCTTCAGCAAAACGCAAATTGCAGCAATCTTAGACCACACACACACACACACACACACACACAGACAGACACACACACACAAACTAAACCTTCAGCGATGATTGAAACACCCACATCTCTCACCAAATAAACAGGTGTAAGTATTCTCAAACATGATATTTGGATGAGGCCAAATGGCTTGTAAAGACAGCAAATCTCATTTTCCACCTTGGCACGTAGCCTCATAGATTTCCTATCACAGCCCAGTAGAGAGTCCTGTCTAACCTGTCCGCCTTTTGTTTGCACCAGGTGAGTTTGATGGAAGACAAAGACACAGGGTCAAAAAGAGAGAAACGCTAGTGAAAACCAGCTTTCATGGCTCTTAACCCTTAAATGCACGAATGTTTCACCAATCATTATTACATATTCGGGTCTTTAGCGACCCAGGTCTATATCTAACATGGATGGATCTCTACCTGTCACAATAATAAAAAAAAAACTCTCCTGATATTAGAGTAACAATTACAGAAGAATAAAAGAAAGCATATTTACCATCATCACTGTCCTCATCAGAGCTCATTTCACAGTACATTCAGCATCTGCATCTCAAACATATTTGATCATTTTCAATATCTTCAAAATCAATATTTTGATCACAGTTTCTTCACCGGATCCTAAACTAATATTTGATTGTGTTCAGTTCTCGCTCTGCTGTAAATCACTGAGCCATTTCAAGTGTTGCTGATGATTCTTCCTATTCTTTTGTTTTCTGCCTGCGGTGACTATGAGTGAAACATCACTTCATCATTGTGTTTCAGACATTGCCACCTTGTGGAATAAAGCTGAATTGCACATATTCAGTCATCAAAGATTCAATTATCGTTGTGTGTGTTGATAGCGACCCTATACAATTTTTACAGAAAATTAATGGGAGAGCAGGCATTCATTTATAATTTTATTTTTTTCTTGTTATATTGTTTCTAATTAATTGATTGAGGAATACTCAAGGTTGATGTCTAACTTTAAAAAATAAATGAGGAGGAGTGTAGTGAATGATGTCCCGGGTTACTAAAGGCATGAGGTATGCAGTGAAGGGTTAAAGGAAAAATTCTGTCACAAATTTAAATTCTGTCATCATTTTTCATTGCTTCAGATGACTTGGATATAGTGCCATATACCATTTTTATGATATTTTTGCATCCTTTTTAAAGCTTGAAAGCTCATGAGGGTGAGTAAATTATGACAGAAGCATCATTTTTGGGTGAACTATCCCTTTAAATGTATTATTTTTGAAGGCTCTGAGAACAAAAACAGATAAACCATCCAAACACAGAATCTCTGATGCTTTCAAACCAACAATACATTCTCTATTTTCAGATATTATCACCAGACATATGGAGCTGACTCACGCTGACTGGCTTGGCAGGAACATTTCGCCGAAGCCGAGAAGTTAAACAAGGAAATTTTAGTCACTTTGCTTTGATATTTCGAGTACGATCACAAACCATACACTTGTGGCGAACAAGTTTCAGGATTTAACGAGCATGTCATTGCTGTAGACACAACAAATGCTATGAGGAATAAGTTTTCATCACTCGCCATAGAGCCTGCTGGGAGTCGACAGCGACGGTGAGAGTCCGCAGGGTGTACGTCGATGGAAAGATGGAGACGAGAAGAGAAAAGAAATTGTGTGATGGCTGAATATCAGCTTCCATAGCGAGATGAGTGCGTGGCTGCTGCTTTTGGCTGATATGTGTCATATCACATCCAGAGATGATTTTCATCAAGCGCTCGATAGGCCAAACTGCTACAGAGAAAAAAAAAATTTAGACAGATGAAGCCGTCCAATAACAGATTATTTTAAAAGACTTCTATTTGCACAGAAACACATAAATTGAGACTGAATGAACCTGTAACATACAAACAGAATTTCAACCCAAGGGGGGATATTAATATTTTGTCCATCAAAAAAAAGTTTTGAATGGTAGTGTATGTCTGTTATAGGTCAACTTATAATGTAAATATCCACAAAACAAACTGACTAAAAGCAACAAAACTCCCAGTTCCAGTTGGTGCTACACAAATATTAACCAAAAATTAGTTTTATGTTGGATATTGTCATTTGTATGTATACATTCCCAGTTGGTGTCATTTATATGTATGAGATAAAAAAAAATCAAATTTTATCAATGTTCTATCGAGTCGGAATCTGTTTTCCGCTTCAGATTTCCTCAACCCGATTACAAACAGAATTGAATTCCAGCAAAGAACGCATACGAGGTGTCTTTCTTTATTATCTAGAAAATTATTAGGATTTCCCAAGATAACTCAATGTGTGGGCTGCAAATGTTTGTTCTGTCAGCACTTTGGAAATGTAACGGGGCTCATATTCCTTCATCTTTTCATCCTTTTCTCAATTACAGGAAACTCACTGGCTCTCACAGAGAGATTACCTCACATGAATCGAGCACTATTCGTTTGCTTTCCCGCTCCTGATGTGCACTGATCACATCGTAAGGCTGTGTTGGGTTGATCTTAAGGTTCATTACTGTCAGCACAGGTGTGCACTTCAAAACCCTTTGTCATGGTACAGAGATTACACAACCCTAATCTAGTCAGTCATTAGCCGTGCTTCCATCCACCTATTTTCATGCGAATTATGGGATATTCCATTAAAAAAAATGCTGGATGGACATGGCAAGATGCACATGAAAAAAAAAAAAAAAAAAAAAAAAAAAAAAAAAAAAAAGTGCATAAACTACAATGGAAACTCATTTACCAAATAAATTCCTCAAAGTGCATCAAAACAAGTCATGTGACTTTGCAATATTGTACATAAGTTAAAATCTCAACTTTAAATGGAAACATATCTAGTGACATGGGGTCCATACTATTAAGAAAGGCTAGTTCACGAAGGCCCTTCGGCATTAAACACACCTCTCTAATTTGCCTTTTTTATATAGAACATCTGACATATCTAATGTAGGTCTTTAAAACATTTTAGGGCAATAAAAATGAACAGCGGCCGCTAATAGCACCGTTTTTGCATTGTTTTTGCTCTGATTCAATAAAAGATTTACGCAAATCTGGTAATGACACAATTACATATCTGTGCTAAACTCAATTTGCATGCACAATTCCCCATATTTCAGATCCACAGACCTGTATTAGCTTTTTAAAATACTACACCAACTACACCACACAGGAGAATATAATGCAATCACAGCGCTTCTTTATCATCTGACCCTAAATTGATGAATTACTGCTGATGTTGTGATTGAAAAAGCAGACAAATGTTTCTTTCAAACTAAATTGCATACATTTAGAATAAGGCACAATCTAAAATAAGCCTAACTTACACAGAAAAGGGGCATGTTTGCACTGAAAACAATGGTAATGACTTAAAGGGGACCTATTGTGCCCTTTTACAAAGTCTTGGTTTTGTTTTTGGGCTCTACTAGAATAAGTTTTCATAGTTTCACAGTTCATAGTTTCATAGCCATAGTTTGACCAAATTCCCCACCACAATCATTCCCTTTAAATAGGCTCCATACTGGTTTGCCAGCTGATGGACCTTTGGATAATATAATTAAAAAGCTAACAGCCATCAGTGTAATGACAATTGTATTTGTTGCATGAAAACACTTCAATTAGCAGAATTATATTCTTATAGACTGAGATTTAAAGAATCAGTGGTGGCCACTATCAGAATGAACTGTCAATAGAGATAAGGTATAGCTAAGAGTGCTCCAGACCAACCTTACGAACGAATGACTTACAGAAGGCATACTTAACTAAGAACGTTTCAGGAAACACGTATTAACATTAAGGTACACCTTAAGGTACAACTTAAGAATGACGTAGTGTTAAGAAGGTTTCGGGAAATCCAGCCCTGATTGGTTGGCTGGACCAATGTGTTGTGATTGGTTCAACCATTTCTAGCATGTTTCAGAAACCTCACATCCCTTAGCAAAACCACGAGTTTCAACACACTACTAACACTAACTCAACCATACGCTTTTTTTGCGTATGTCTTAGGCAGTAGTTATTTCAATGAGGAATATTGTGACTCGTTTGTTCCCAAAAAAAGACTCAAGACTACAATAGAAGCATTTGAGGGAGTTCAGAAACAGTGCTTTCTGATATAGAGAATAACTCCCTTTGGAGTGACTTTGTGCTTTGTGACTTTGTGACTTTGCATAACTTATTCATTCTCAAACAGCAACATTATACACTAAAGGAAGATGAAAATGTAAAAAAAGCATAATAGGACCCTTTAATTTAAATATGCATCACTCAGCTCTACATTAAACTGCAAACTACTGGTTAAACATAATTTAACTAGTCAAATACATGCTTTTTTTTAGATGAAATACAGTGTGAAAAACAGTGCAGCTGTTTAGTGAATTCACAAAACTATACATCCTGATTTACATGGAAAAGTTTTATCATGTCATGTCTGGTTAGGACAACGTGTATACATGCAAATTGCAGAACTTTCTAAATAAACCTGCCAACCTGTAAATATCTTCTATATCAGACATTTTTCTCACTAAATTACAGAGGTGCTTGCCTCTGCATTTCAGTGCTAAATGACTTTCGTAGAACTTTCCATTTGTTCCCTCTATATTTGTCTATATCAATCCCGGTCCACTTCAATGTGTTTCAATAATGGCCCTGTCCCCGACAAAAGAGAAATGAAAATATGGCACTGAAATCAACGTTTTTCAAACAAACACAATTACAAGGCAATTTGTAAAGTGCTGTGCAAAGTAATGTTCAATTGCTCTTCTCCAGAGGTGAAGGCCTTGCGAGAAGCGTTCCCATAACTGTGTGATTTGTACCCGTCTCATTGGTAAAAAGCTTTCCTGTGCCGTGTGCCAAGAGCGGACATTACCAGTTAAATTGCACATCATTTAGGTGAATGGTGTATCTGAACAAGTGGAGATGATGGCTTAGATGAAATCGGACAAACTCTGCTTCTTTGAGGTGATTGGTTTATACAGCCCTCGGGGGAAAAACAGTTTGCTTGGGTAAAAATAGGGAGTGGAACAGAACATTGACGAAAATTATTTAAAGGGGCTAAAAACTGTTGTTGTGATTGAATGAGCTAAAACTAAAACAGAGACCATTAGACAACCTTATATATGGATTCAAAACAATACCAGTGTAAAATACAAACAAACAGACATACATGTTAATATGTGCATACATGTTAATATGTAACGTGCATACATGTTAATGACTAAAATCAGGTACGTCTGAACTGTTTACTGAATAGTTAACAAGTTTCAGTTTGTTCACCGCTGTTTTCTAGAGCAAATAAATACACTAGAGGTCATTTAAAAAGAAAACGAAAACAAGACTGAGCTCATATGTGGTCCTAACAAATCACGATCATGAAGATCCTACAAGAAATTCCTTTCTACTGCAAACATAAAAAAATTTAATAAAAATGTCACTTTGGCAACGTCACTAATGAAAATGAATGTTCAAAACATACATATCTATAGGCTAAACCAACCAGAACATTTCACCTTCTCACCAGCACAACAAAACCTGACTAAAGCTACCCTAAAGTATGATAATCAAAAGAAAAACAAAAAAATATGTCAGATGCTGAATGTACTGGGAAATGAGCTTGTACAGTGATGATGGTATGAAACATCTGCTCAAATTGAACCCTTCCAAGCTCCAAAAGGTAAGAAAATGTGCTTTATTTTATTCTTCTGTAACTGTAACTCTAATATCAGAAGAGTTATTGCGACAGTTGGAGATCCATCCGTGTTAGATATAGACCTGGGTCGCTAAAGACCCAAATATGTAATAATGATTGGCGAAACATTCAGGCATTTAAGGGTTAAAAAGGTAACTACTATATAAGGCAATAACAGGAGCATTTTACCTTAACAGTGGTGGGAAAAAAAACATCAGCCTTGGGTAAAAAGCCCATGAGAGCTATAGTGATATTGTGTAGATACAGAGTATATAATGATATGAAAGTAATATGCAGTAAACAGTGACAAACAGGTATTGAGGAAAGTACAGTTGTGGTGCTATTTGTTGCTATTTAGTGCTTCAGTGGCATTCAGCGAGTACGAGCCGGTCATCGGCGGTGTGAATGTATTCTCCTTCAGGCTGTGTTAAGGCCAGCACCTGTTATAAAGTGCAGCGGTCGTCTCGCACAATTGGCCCTGTAATTTCAAAAAAGGTCACAGCGGCTGTGGCATAATTCAATATTCTTATAGTGCTGCTGTATTAACTACATATTTAATCACCTCGAGTAGGACACTGACGGAGCGTCTTAGTGTGGCAGGGCAACGGAACATATGCGGACCAAAGTGCTGCTGTCAGCAGCACTTGAGGGATGAGTATGCGCCTCCTTCAAGAGCCTGGTCTCATGATGCACAGCTACCAAATCTGCTGTGTTATACGTTTGGTCAGATATCCAGCTATGACCCGTAGTCCACCTGTATTTTTTTCCTACTTTAAGCCGCCTTTCCTCATTTACTCACATAGAGGTGTAGATATTATAGATATCTATAAATAGAAATCAGATTATAGACAAATATATAAGGAACAATTTACAGCCCGACAGGATTATCAGAATGTGAAGCGAAAAGGTTTTGTATCAACCTAAAGGGGATTATTTTGAAATAATGACCAAAATGTTACTTTATCCCACATTTTTCACTGTTACTTACCAAATAAATAAATAAATGGAAATTTAAAATGTATTTGAGGTAAAATTAGCTGAGAAGAAAGAGTCAACAGAGTGATAAGAAAAATTACATTACTACATCTGTATATGGCACAGCTACTGTATGTAGGAAATTATTTATTTCAGTGAAATTAGCATCATTATATCCACACATCAAACCGCAAAATACAGCAAATGACCAATCAGAATCAAGTTCATCACAGAGCTGTGTAATAAATACAGGGCTACACTTTATTTTGACATTCCGCTGACTATAATGCTATACTATAACTCTCTTTAGAGTATTAACTAAGCATTAGTTGACTGGAAGGGTTAGGGTTAGGATTTGCAAAGTTACTAATAGTCAGTTGAATGTCTGTTGGGGAACCATCACAATAAATAATTAGCAGATATTAAGTAGTCAATCTACTATTCTGCAAACAAAATGGCGGGTTCGGTCGCCGTTCAGGTCGCTCCGCGAAGACTGTGTTTTTATTTACTATTTTACTTTCTTTTACTCTCAATTTTTACAAACTTATCAACTGCATTGATCTGCTATGACAGCAAAACTCTTTTGGACACTGGTTACCTCTACACTGGACTGTTTCAGGACACTTTCGCCGATCCTCTGTGGCCATCTGAGATCCTTCGGAACGCCGAGTTGAACAACGGACAGACGGGTCAACGGCGAAGAATCAAGAAACACCGTGGGAAACGCGCTGGGATACGCAACAGACTGAGGAAAAGGGCATTCAGCCCTCCCCTCCCGAGCATTCTGCTCGCAAATGTTCAATCCTTGGAGAATAAGATGGGCGATCTTAGAGCCAGGATAAGTTTTCAACGGGACATGAGGGACTGTAACATCTTTTGTTTGTCCGAAACATGGCTCATGCCCGCGGTCCCGGACACAGCTGTGACGCCGTCGGATGTTTTTCGGATGGACAGAACAGCCGAGGCCGGTAAATGCAAAGGCGGTGGAGTATGCTTCATGGTCAACAAGAAATGGTGTGACCCCAGGAACATCACCATTCTCTCGCGGTCCTGCTCGCCTCATCTGGAACATTTAACAATCATTTGCCGCCCATTCTATCTGCCGAGGGAGTTTTTTACGGTCGTCGCGAACGCTGTTTACATTCCACCACAGGCAGACACAGCGCTGGCTTTATCTGGCCTTCATGATGTGGCCAGCGGCGTCATAAACAAACACCCCGACGCGGCGTACATTGTCGCGGGCGATTTTAACAAAGCAAACCTAAAGAAAGTCTTGCCAAACTTTCACCAGCACGTCTCCTGTCCTACACGAGGAGCAAACACACTGAATCATTGCTACTCTCTGTTTAAGAACGCCTATAAAGCGCGGTCACTTCCAGCTTTTGGCAAATCGGATCATGCCGCCATTTTCCTCACACCTGAATACAGACAAAGGCTCGTTCAGGAACCCCCGGTGAGGCGGGAAGTTAAGCGCTGGTCACCCCACTCAGAGACCGCGCTACAGGCAGCTCTGGATGATGTGGATTGGGACATGTTCCGAGCGAGTTCAGCTGACGTCAGTGAGTTCACAGATGTGGCGCTTTGCTTCATCAACACGCTTACAGAGCAAGCCATGCAAACAATAACAATAACGTCCTTCTCAAATCAGAAACCGTGGGTGGACAATTCAATCCGTGCTGCAGTGAACACACGCACTGCCGCTTACAACGCCGGTCTCCTAACGGGGAATATGACTGAATACAGATCGTCCTGCTATGCTCTGCGGCGTGCAGTTAAAGCCGCAAAACTGTGTTATAAAGACCGAGCGGAGTCTCATTTCCAACTCAACAACTCCCGGCGCATGTGGCAAGGTCTGAGGTCCATCTGCTCTTTTGGATCTAAATCCTCTGCAGAGGTGAGCGCTGATCCATCGCTTGTGAATGAGTTAAACTCTTTCTACGCTCGCTTTGACTGTAACCGCGGCAACGCGACTCCACCAAGTGGCGCGTCAGAGGGAATTACTCAGAGCAGCAACAACCACGTGATCTCTGTCGGAGGATGAAGTTCGGAGGGCACTCAAGCGTGTGGACGTCAGGAAAGCTGCTGGGCCAGATGGTTTTTCAGGCTGTGTTCTGCGGTCCTGTGCTGATCAGCTCGCTGGGTTGTTTACATCTATCTTCAATGAGTCCCTTGCTACATCTGTGGTCCCCACCTCCTTCAAAAAATCCACCATCATCCCTGTCCCTAAGAACAGTAAACCCTCTTGCCTAAATGACTATCGTCCAGTGGCTCTCACATCTATAGTCATGAAGGTCTTTGACAGACTCATTAAAAACACCATTTGCGCCTACATTCCTGACACTTTGGACCCTCTTCAGTTTGCCTATCGTCCCAATAGATCGACTGAAGATGCCATCTCTCATTTCCTCCACTCCTCCCTCACTCACATCGACAGCAAAAGTGGGAACTACGTAAGGCTGCTATTTATTGACTATAGCTCAGCCTTTAACACCATAGTTCCCATCAAGCTAACCTCCAAACTCCTGGATCTCGGCCTGAATCCTTCTCTCTGCCACTGGATTGAGGACTTCCTCACTGGCAGGCCTCAGGTGGTGAGAGTAGGCCAGTCCACCTCCTCCTCCATCACCCTGAGTGTGGGAGCTCCACAGGGCTGTGTCCTGAGTCCCCTGCTCTACTCTCTCTACACACATGACTGTTTGTCCACACACAGCTCCACCTCTATCATCAAATTTGCTGATGATACTGTTGTCCTGGGCCTCATTTCCAACAACAATGAGACGGCATACTTGGACGAGGTGGAGCATCTAACATCATGGTGCCAGGACAACTGTCTCTCTCTGAATGTTGGCAAGACCAAAGAAATGATTGTGGACTTCAGGAAGAGACAGCAACGGACATACTCCCCCCTCATGATCAGCGGGTCACCAGTAGAGAGAGTGAGCAGCTTCAAGTGTAAACATCTCAGAGGACCTGACCTGGACTGCTCACATTCAGACACAGGTGAAAAAAGCCAGGCAAAGACTGTACCACCTGCGCCAGCTGAGGAAATTCAGGGTTTCACCAGCTATCCTGAAAACTTTCTATTTATGGGCGATAGAAAGTGTATTAACTAGCGTGGTATGGGAACAGCACCAGTCATGACCGCAAAGCCCTGCAAAGAGTCGTGCGCTTATCCGATCGTATATCAGGGTTAGCTCTCCCATCTCTGCAGGACGTCTACACCAAATGCTGCAAAGGTAGAGCTACTAAGATCATCAAGGACTCTAATCACCCTGCAAACCCTCATTTCACGCTGCTGCCATCTGGTAAGCGCTTCCGAAGCCTGATGGCCAAAACTGAGAGACTCAGGAGGAGCTTCTTCCCCCAGGCCATCAGACTCCTGAACTCAGTCACTTAACATCACGTGACTTCACTTCTGGATAAACATCGATACACTGACATTGCACTGCACTTTCTGTTCTCGTTGTTACGATGTAACAACCTGTTATAAACCTGTCATTATACTCTTATACATTTGTTAACCACATATTTATAAGTCTACAGTTTACTCACTGCACAGTTTACCTCACTTATTTTATTCCACTTCTTTATTCTTATTTTTTTACTTTTTCTTCTACTTGACTTGATTATTTATAATTCTACAGATATATATATATATATATATATATATATATATATATATATATATATACTTTTATTCTATTTCTATATAATTTCTTCCTTGTGTTTTTAACTGTGAATTTGCACTGTCCATGGAGCGGACCTGTTTACATTTCACTGCCGGTTGTATATTCTGTATATAACTGTGTATGTGACAAATAAAACTCTTGAATCTTGAATAATGAGAGTTATTATAGGTGCATATAGTATATAGGTGCAATGTTAATTATATAGTCAACTGAATGTCTAAAGTAGACCATCAATATAAAGTGCTACTAAATACAGATACAAAAGCAGTTTTTTATAACAGATTTTTATAAGTAAGAAAATGGGGCAGAGAAGAGATGGGAATAGGATTGAGAAGTAACATGACCTGAATGCAAACTTGTGCTGCTTCTCTGAGACCTGTGCGACTAGGCCATGTCTTTGACAACCAATAGACCTACATGAATACTAGTAAAGGTACATTGATGGAAAGTGAAGCATCCTAACTCGACAAAAAAATCCTAAAAGCTGTCTTAACTTTAGGACAACCCCACTGGTGTCCCAAAAAAAAAAAAAAAAAAAAAAAAAAAATCACAGTACAAAAAGTCTTTTCGTGATTGGCTTTACATTTATTGATTATACAAGACAAAGAGCAGCAACGTTTGGTGAGGAGACTTTTGGAGGACCCAGAGGATGTGCTGTTCTTTGATGATTAAAATACTCGTAAACTCCCACGACACATGATGTTGCGATTTGTTGACGAATTGCAACCAGCATTACAGAGGCCAACGAGCCATCACAGAGCACCGGTCTTTCTCTAAGTGACTAACAACCTTTTTTTTTTGCAAAAGGCAGTTTATAAAACTGGCTTTAACTTTTCAACGGAGCTTATCAAAATTAAAAGCATGCCGTTGTGTCTCCATTTTGATTTTAGGTTTACCTCAGAAGCAGTTTGAGCGTTGTTGGTTGCTTGGACCTGACAGTTGATTACCGAACTCGATGGAGCGGTTTAAGATTTCCTAACTACAGATAAGATGAGATTTTGTACGATAGGATAAGAATCCTAAATTATCTTATCATATAATAAGTTAAGACCTAAGATAGAACGTTTCTGTAATACGCCCCCAGCAGTGTTCATTTCGTTAACGAAGACAATGACGAAAAATATTCGTCAACTCCCATTTTTTCTGTGACTAAAACGAGACATTGACAAGCTAAACTAATATCTGATGATAAAAACTATGACGAAACGTATGGCGTTTCTTTGTTAACAAGACGAGACGGGACTAGAATGTTATTTGAGGAATATCGGATATTAAAAATATATGCACTCTTCCGATGCTGTCTTTCAAATGTGCGTCCGTCAGTGAGGGCGTCTGCATAACCTAATCTCTCAGACAGCCGCAGCGGCAGCTGACGTCACAGGTACGGGTAGTCTAGACTACCAAAACTCGGACTAGCGAGCTGGCTGCAACGCAGCGCTCTAGTGTAGACTAATCTGAAAATGGTCACGCAAAGAACGATCTTTGATAGGTATAAATGTCAGCTATTCTAAAATAAAAATTCAAAAAAGGAAAAACTTAAAAGACAAAGAGCAGAGCTGGAGTTAGTCAGTAAAATCCCCAGCCAACAGGTCATTTACTAAAGCTGTTGATGGAGTGGAAGTTGTGGAACAGCAAGTTGACAGGCACATGAAGCAGATAAAACACAGCATCATAGTCCCCACCAATTTTAGGTTAGTTTAATTATAAACTTGATGGATGTATATTGCTTTTTATGTTTGAACAAACTATATCCTATATATTAGCTTAAGGCGTTGGTGATAGCCGGTTGAAATATTTCAGTCGTGTTGTGCCGTCATCATGTAAGCTTATCATTTAAACGCTTTTTAATCAATGTTTTTAAACCATTCAGAGTTCAGACACATTAAGCAGCGAGGAGAATTAATTTAGGTAAATGCGCGGGTTAAAGTTAAGCCTGATACACCCTGCGTGCACCTCATACAGCGCCTGACTAAACTTGAGTTCTATTTTGTGCCTTGTGCTTGAACGTTCAAATACACATAGTGTCCAAATCCCTGTCTTTGCGAGTGTCCTCGTAAACTTAGTCATTTGTGTCTTAAATAAACGTTAACAGTTTAAGATAAAGCATGTGTAGTAATAGGCTATATATGAGATCTTGGTAGGCTATTAATGAGGTCTTAAAGGTATAGTTCACCCCAAAATGAAAAATCTATCATCATTTACTCACCCTTAAGTGGTAAAGGGATATGTAGCATTGCATAAGTGCTACTACTAAGAGTGCAATGTCAATACAGCCTAATTGAATTGGTCTAAATAGAGAAAAATATAATATATAAAATATAGTAATAATATAAAATATAGACTACTAAATAGAATATATACAGACTATATATAAAAAAAGCTACTAAAATTAATGTTGGTAACGGCAGTTTGACTATAAGTAACTACTTTTCGTCGACTAAAACTATGAAAGACAAAATGACTAAAATGTAACTAAGACTAATAAGCATTTTCGTCTGAAGACAAAGACTAAGACTAACTCAAAAATGGCTGTCAAAATTAACACTGGCCCCCAGAACAATACCTTCACAATCAAGTCATTCAGATTGCAACTGTAAGTGAACCATTTCGAATGATTCTAAAGAACAAACAGTTCACAAATCGCTATCTTTTGCAGTAATGTTTTCTGTGGTTTACCATAGCAAAAGTATCTGGAGTAGAATTGAACAAAAATACGGTAGAGTGAACATTTATACTTAAAGGATTAGTTCACTTTAAAATGAAAATGACCTCAAGATTTACTCACCCTCATGTCATCCTAGGTGTATATGACTTTCTTGTTTCAGATGAACACAATCAGAGTTATATTAATACATATCCTGACTCTTCCATGCTTTATTATGGCAGTGAACAGGGCTCACAAGTTTGAAGCTCAAAAAAGTGCATCCATCCATCATAAACATACTCCACACGGCTCCGGGGGTTAATAAAGGCCTTCTGAAGAAGCAAAGCGCTTGTGTAAGAAAAATATCCATATTTAACATTCCGCCAGACTGCTTTCCGTATTCAATTTATGAAGAAAGTGTAACACCTCTTGCAGTTCAAAACGCTTACGCTCTGTCCTAGTGATACGTTGCGTCAGTTGTGCTTTTTTCGTTATTTTGGAAACTAGATATTTTACTTTATAATGTGTTAAATTTGAATATTTTTCCTTACACAAACCCATCGATTCGCTTCAGAAGGTCTTTATTAACCCCCAGAGCCGAGTGGAGTATGTTTACGATGGATGGATGCACTTTTTTGGGCTTCAAACTCGGGAGCCCCGTTCACTGCCATTATAAAGCCTGGAAGCGTCAGGATATTTATTAATATAACTCTGATTGTGTTCATCAGAAAGAAGAAAGCCATACACACATAGGATGGATTGAGGGTGAGTAAATCTTGGGGTAATTTTAAATTTAAAGTGAACTAATCCTTTAATTGTAATATTATACTCCTCTTTCTACTTAAAGTCATCAAGAATTAAAATTTACAACCCATTTACTTCAGTAATGAGTAAAAAAATAATAATCTATGGTAACACTTTAGTATGGGAAACACATTCACTATTAACTACGACTTTTGCTTTAATAAACTCCTAATTTACTGCTTATTAATAATTAGTACGGTAGTTTTTGTAACATTCAAGTTTAGGTATTGGGTAGGATTAGGAATGTAGAATATGATCATGCAGAATAAGGCATTAATATGTGCTTTATAAGTACTAATAAACAGCCAAGATCCTAGTAATGTGCATGCTAATAAGCAACTAGTTCATAGTGAGAATTGAACCCTAGGCAAATTTTATTTGTAAAGCACCATTAATAACAACAGTTAGTTGGCCAATGTGCTGTACACCTTTTAAACATACAAACAGCACAAAAAAAACAACACATGTATTACACACCAATATTAAACCACACAGAGACATCTGACCACGCAACATAAAATGACAAAATATCACACAATAGTAATAATAAATAAATAAATAACCTACAAAAAGCCAGGGAAAAGAGTTTTCAAAAGAGATTTGAAAGACCTAAGTGTGGAAGATGTTCTAATATTTAACGGCAAACTGTTCCAGAGCCTCGGAGCCATCACTGAAAAAGCTTGTTCTAAAATAAAGTGTTACCAAAACTACCATTCAAAAGTTGGCATCAGTAAGTTTTTTGAAAGGAATTAATACTTTTTTGAGCAAGGACACATTAAATTGATCACAAGTAAAGACATTTATAATGTTACAAAAGATTTCTATTGAATTCTTTTGAACATTCAAGATTCAAGAGTTTTATTTGTCACATACACAGTTATATATAGAATATACAACCGGCAGTGAAATGTAAACAGGTCCGCTCCATGGACAGTGCAAATTCACAGTTCAAAACACAAGGAGGAAATTATAATAGAAATAGAATAAAAGTACTATATATATATATATATATATATATATATATATATATATATATATATATATATATATATATATATATATATATATATATATATATATATATTAATGTGTCTATATCTAGTCTATAACACAGCACGAAAGCAGTTCCATCAAAGTAACTTTGAGATTGTCAGGTAGTTAGAGAATGCAACCCACTGTTCATTGTACGGCTGCAGCATCTGTTTTCAGCTCAGCGGCAGTTCCTGCGCGACACATCAGGTGGGGTGAATTGGACTTCAGGAAAGAAGCGCCTGGCTCAGCCCTGTTCATTAACACTGCTATATCGGGCTCCAGCTATCAATGCAGGCTCGCAATGAGCAAAAGGCATCACCGCACGCCTGCTCGCGACTGAAATTACAGCCGCCTCCAACGGCACACCAGAAAAGAACATTAAACCCAGAGAGACGCACACCAACAGACCTAGCTGACAAGTAAATTGTTTCTGAAGCAGCAGGCAAAGGAATACGAGGAATGGAAGAGGAATGAAAGGAGGGAAAGTAAACAAGTGAGGAGAAGGAATCATAACGGACAGGAGTGTGAGGCAATAAAGAGGAAAATGGTTGAATAAGGGGGTGATTTGGGGAGGTATCATCCTGGCTGAGGTGAATTAGGGAGAGAAAGTCTAGAAACGAAGACACAGAGGGCCAAAGCGAGAGCTCCTTGCAGAAGTCGGTCATGATGAATTGTGGGAATAAACTATGCTTTACAGGGAACGTACAATATGCTGCTAGCAATGAAGAAAATAATGACACGCTCACTCAGGTGCCCTTAGATAAAACTATACGAAATGAAAAAAAGGGTTTCAAATTAAGTGACACCTTAGAGGAGTAATTCAAGTTCCACATATCCAAGGCACAGCGCTGCTCATTTGCATTTAAAGATACATGAATGAAAACAGCATGTTTTTGCTTCATCTCAAAAATGACAGCACGGTACAATAAATAATCTGTGGGGAATTTTGAGCTGAAACTTGACATACACATTCTGGGGATACCTGAGACATATTACATCTTGTAAAAAGGTCCCATTTAGTAATATTTACTGTATTTTTGTTTAAATAACTGCAGCCTTAAGCCTTGTGCACACCGGGACAATTATCGTGCATGTTTAATTGCTGAAGTTTAACGCCTCGTGACTAAACAAAGTGCACCAATGTGAGTGTGCACACCGACAGCCAGGTGTAAAAGCGTAATTAGTTTTTTTTAAACGTGCCGTTAAAAACTGGCCAACCAATGAGATTGGCACTTTTGTTCACTTGCCTGGAACTGCTGAAGTTACAGTACTTGGTGCCGCTCAAGCACAAATGCTCTTGCCGAGCACACATTGATACCTAAGAAGAAGATGACGAAGAGGAAGTAAGTAGACAAAGAAGAAGATGCAAT
The DNA here is from genome assembly GCA_018749465.1 of Paracanthobrama guichenoti. NCBI lineage: Eukaryota > Metazoa > Chordata > Actinopteri > Cypriniformes > Gobionidae > Paracanthobrama > Paracanthobrama guichenoti. The sequence goes on from CM031957.1 coordinate 22,329,559, forward strand.
TAGGCAAGATGTAGAGCTGTTGGTCTCTTTGGTGTCTTAACACAAAGAACTTTATGACAATCTCGATAAGAGGGAGTTGTTATGGAGAGGAATTACAGGTCAAATAGGAATTCGATGGTGAGTTTCATTTCACTTAAGCAATAAGATTTAATTTTCTTCAATAAGCACCATCTACTGTCAGGGAGTGAATTTGCACGTTCACTCGGTACATCGGCAGTAAAAATCGGTAGGGTATGAACACAAAAAACGCATCGAAAAACTTCTTGAAAAACGCTGTCGATATGCGCTCATGATAATCGTCCCGGTGTGCGAGACGCTTTAGTGAGTATAACTCCAAAATGCGGGGAAAAGCACAGAAGTGGTTAACTAATTCAGTTAACATCAACTACTAATGAACTGCACTTCTACAGCGTTTATTAATCTTTGTTAAATGTTAATTTCAGCATTTATTAATACATTATTAAAACCAAAAGTTGTATTTGTTAACATTAGTTAATGCACTTTATTACAAGGCTCTGTGGAATACTTGATTCTGATTGGTCAATTGCGCATTCCAGCGGTATGTTATTCCCAGATAACAACCACCAAAGTGAATAACACACCGCTCATCCGGGTACTACGAGTTATCTTGACCGGTGCTACTTATATGCTATGTGTCACTCCGCTGTCGTTGACTGTCTGGTGCCATCTTGTGACTGAAAAACACTTACCCACCATGGGTTACAATGGAAGACTTCAAGGAATTCACCCAAAAATGAAAATTAGCCCATGAATTACTCACCCTGGAGTCATCCTAGGTGTATATGACAGAGTTATATATAAGAAAAGTCCTGGCTAATCCAAGCTTTATAATCGCGGTGATTGTGATGTTCTGTTTTTGAAGTCCATAAAAATGCATCTGTCCGTCAAATAACGTGCTCCACATGGCTCTGGAGGGTTAATAAAGGCATTATGAAGTGAATCGATGAGTTTGTGTAAGAAAAATATCGATATTTAAAACTTTATAAAGTAACGTTTCGGCCGATCGCCTTCCGTATTCAATTTAAGGGAAAAGCGCTGAAAGTGTCTCTGCAGTTCAAAAGTTACGGTCGTCAGATGTTGCGTACGAATTTTGAATTGCGAGAAGGCATTTTCAACACTTTTTCCACAGAAGACGATCGGCCGAAACTTTACTTTATAAAGTTTTAAATATCGATATTTTTCTTACAAAAACGCATAAATTTGCTTCAGAAGGCCTTTATTAACCTTTCAGAGCCGTGTGGAGCACATTATTTGACAGACAGATGCATTTTTATGGACTTCAAAAACAGAGCTACAACTACTGCCATTATAAAGCTTGGATTAGCCAGGACTCAGATTCAACCTCAGATTTTATTCATCTGAAAGAAGAATGTCATATACACCTAGGATGACTTGAGGTGAGTAAATCATGGGCTAATTTTCATTTTTGGGTGAACTATCCCTTTCAGCATTCATTCCAACATATATGGTGAAAAACAAATCTTTTCAACAATAGATAAAGGCTTAAAACAGTTTGGAACTGTTTTTCTTCACGGAAGCTTTGTGTAAGAGCTAATCAAATATTTAAACTCAAGACAATATTTCGTGTCTAATTTACTTGAGACAAGTAGCTGTGTAATAAGCGGGATAATGTACACCCAGCCGGTTGTTATCACAGAATAAACCCCGACAGAGTGATCAGGACCCCGACGCAAAGTGTACATTATCCCTTACATGAAGTAATATGAACAATGAACAGCTGTATTTTTATTAACTAATGTTAACAAAGATTAAAAAATACAGTAACAAATGTATTCCTCATGGTTAGTTCATGTTAGTTAATACATTAATAAATGAAACTTTATTATAAAGTGTAACCAATTTAACTACATAAGACACAAGTCACATGGACTATTTTTCACGGATGTTGTGATGCATTTTCATAATTTTGGAGACTGACAGACCCAGTCCCAATTTCGTTTCTGTATATGAAAAAGCCAGGATAAAAATTAATCTTTCAAGCCAACATGAGCTTGAACTAAATGATTTTGGGGTGAACTGTCTCTTTAAATGCTCAGTAGTTTTATGTAGTCTTCAATTCTCAAACCCATGATAAAAGGCACATAGGCAGAAGATAGCAGTCGCTCCTGACTGATGTCTGTCGTTTATCTTGAAATCCTCCTTTCGTTTAACATTATTCATCATTCGCCTGAAATAGAGAACCAGTTGATCTGACAATCCCTTGAATGGTGTCCATCACACAAACAGACAGTTCATCATATGACTGGAAAGACAGACGAGACGGGGAAAACACACCAGAGCCAATGTGGGAAAAGCACATAAGCCTGCATTGCAAAATATAATAGTAATGTTTTTTGAGGGGGGGTGGGGGTGGGGGTGTTGTAAGTTCTCCCATAAAAATAACTGTGTTTTTGAAAGTTCAGGTGCAATTAGTAGGCGTATGTGTCTATTCCACATAGCTTGGAAATAAGATGGGAATCCACATCAGCACCTGGGAATAAAAAGCACACAACACAAGGCTCATGCACGCTTACCTGGAACCAAAGGTCCCTCTGACAGCTCCGACTGGACAAACTGCAGCAAGATAAAAATGATGAGGACTGTGGTGCCTGACCATGTGACCTGCATGATTCTTACAGAGATGGCATCCCTGGTCGTCTCCGAGATTAATCTAGACAGACAAAGAGAAGGAGGAGGAATTAAATGGTGGGAACTTAACATTTTTGGATGAGATAACTGACAATTCAGTGAAACAATGACTATAATTATACATTAGCTTCAAAATATATCATAAATGAATAATAATCCGATTTAGAGAAGTGCATTTTGTGGTCCTGAAAAATTAAAATCCCATTCTCTCATGCACCAGATTTATTTGGATCGATGTTCAAGGCTGATTTGGGATCTCATTCCCAGTAGGAATATTGCCTGTTGGTGCAAAATTAATCTATTGGTACTGTAACTCAAGCAGAATACAAGTGCACTGAGATTGTGGCCAGCCCAGCCCTGTCTGAAACCCAAAATGCATGACAAAACACAGTAAAATCTGATCTAGAATTATAAAATAACTTTAGGGGGTAAACCTTTGCAAATGTACATAGGTCATTTTGTTCACACAATCTTGAGATTTGTCTTGCTCAACCCAAACTACTTTTAACCCCTTTGCACACAAATGAAATGCATTAAATTAAATTAAATAATTAAATAAATATACTGTATATATACAGACAGATACACACACACACATACAATCATTATACACCTCTACTTTTCTAAGACACTTCCTAATTCAGTTTAACCATAATGGCTTGTTTGTGGTAGACACTGTAAGCTTGTTGACTGAAAGGCTTTATTCTACTCTTATCGTAGGACGCACAGTAAACATTCTCCCTGTCTCCATTTGGACCATTTCCTGGCCACAGAGCTGAAACCGAAGCGGAGAGCTCTGCTATCTGAGTGGAGCAAGCGGCCGTCTCATTGTCACACTCGTACCTTATCATCCTTTATTTCCCGTAGTGTTCTGGCAGCCTGATTGAATTATTGTGCCTAACAATTGCATAATTTGCATGCCATGATGACAGACGTATTCGCTACAAACCGGACGATCTAGTGCGAGTTGCATTTATTTTCTACTCTTGGCTTTTTTTTTCTCATTCCCTCATTCATAAAACACTCAGGTCCGCTTCCTCCAAGTATTCTGTGGTGGACACAGGAGGGTCGGATTGAATTCTTCCAGATAATTGTGTCAGATAGGCAGCCAAAAGCGCCTTTCACAAGCGATCAGATAAACACCCAATTACCAGTGGTGAGATGCCACTGTCGGCAGGGCAGAGGAGGTGCGCCGCACCGAGATGGCCTCCTCACCTGACACTCTACAGCAATGGATTTAGGCGGAGAAGACAGCTGAGAGTAATTATTCAATTCTGTTGATTAATGAATACAACCACTGAAGATAATGGAAGATTTATGTGTAGTACCTCCTCTTTCCAAATTACATGCACATGGATTTGGCCAATCAGCGGCCAACAGATCAGAGCCTACAAAAATTAGTTTTCAACCATTTTCTTCAGTTTATCGTTGCAAACATGAGCAAGATGTTGCATGTACATGTATGCAAAATGTGAAACAGAGGTGAAATCAGAAATGTTTCAAAAATACAAGCAGTGTCAGATTCCAGCGTGAATGAGAGTGTTTACACAACAGTGTACTAAAAATGTTTCAGCGTTACCTCCTTTGCGTTTTTTTTTTTGCGTACAGACGACACCAATGTCAAAACGATCCCCATTAACAAAGATCCATGAAAAATTACAAATAACTGTATGATTCATGCCAGGTCTGTAGTTGCCAATTTCACTTTGTAAAGAAACACTACACTCCTATAGACTGAACACGTAATACCCATGAGCATGACGACCGTTTTTAACAAAGTCGTGTTTTTGTAGTTTACATGGAGGCAATAACAGTATCGTTTTCAAAAACTTGCACTTTGAAACCCGTTTTCAACAGTTTGCATTCAGGTCTCCAAAATGCTGTTGTTGTAGCCTAGAAATCTAGACGCACCCTAGTGGCAGCAAATCTAATTTGCAGCCAGGGCGTCTAGCAACTCTCCGTTGGCTTTACAAGCTTGAAAAACCAAACTCTAGTCAGGCCAATCACATCGTGTATAATGTCGGTGGGCGGGCTTAAAGCTGCTGTCTGTAGTTCCTCTTTGTCACATTCTCTCTTCAAAATCTGCAATTGCAGTTATTCATGTAAATTATTAACTTATTATTAAATTATTAAATTATTAAGCACAGCATGGAGGAATCCAATGTTTTGAGGAGAATGTGCGGCTGTCAGTCACCGCGCCAACGTGGATACTGTCATTTTCTGACATACATGTTTGAAGGTATGACCAACACAAGAATGTCATCTGAACAAGTAGCTAACATCCACTTTTGTTCTGTCCAACTAAGGGAAAAAAAGCATTGCAATAAAGCGCGATGATTAAATCTTAACGATTGCTTATCATATCACATCAAACCGTTCAAATTATACTTTTTCAATTTGTTAATGTTAACATCAGCATTGCATGACTACATTTACTGTGTATTAGGGCTAATGTTACCTGTAGTTCAGTTTCCATTTCTGTGCTGTCTAATTTCTAATTGTCATATACTAACAAATTAATGTGGAGTAGAGGGGAATTGATCCCTCTCATAGCTAGCACAAATAATTGATATTTACCATAATGCACATAGCAAAATGAGAAAGGCACAACAAAGAAAACTCTGTAACTGTTACATAGCCTAATTGAACCATTGAAATGTCTTAGGCCTACCTGTCCAACAGAAAAAAAGCTGAAAAAACCCTTCAAAACATGGAGTTCACGACACCTTTTAAAAGCCCTTTCTATCCTTGTTTTCGCATGGGCCCGGTTCCAGTCTCTTTTTTTTTTCAAGTCTTTTGCATTTTACAACGGGTGAATCTCTAGTTGTCACTGGTGTTAGTCGTTTGAACCTTTCTGGATCCGCCAACAAATTGATACGTTTAATTATATCAAGTGCTGTGAAAAAAGACTATAAATCTCCACCTCCAACATCTTCACACGCGATATAGCCTACTAGCCGGGACACCTTAATGATGTGTACAGATGTGACGTAATGACGCAAAGATATGCTTGAATTTCCCGCAGAAATCCACCAGTACCACTGGAATTAAACACATTATTACAAGCTTACCGTTGTAAATCGAGCTAAGCTAAGCAGATAGTTTTGAACACTGGCTGGTTATGTACTTTCTCAAAAAAAATTATTTTTAACCCAAAAAAGTTACGGACAGCAGCTTTAACATAATGACGGAAAAGTTGTGGCTGTTCTGCGTGCTACTTGAAAACAAAGAAGCTGGCGAACAGTGGTCTTTCGAGTCGGCTTTGGCCGCGACTCTGGAAGACTTGGAGTTTCTTTGAGAAAAGAACAAAGAATGGCAAAAAAGGAAGATGTGTTCGGAGTATGAAGTTTGGAGTTTAATCTATCAGCTAGCTCCGCTTCACCTTCTTCGTTGCTCTGGTTGGTTGTAGCGGTTGTATTGTGTGCAGAGGGACTTTGAAAGACAACCGTTTCTCCCGCCTCTCGGATTGAGCCCTGCCAATGGTGAGTTCCCAGACCCAACATCTTGAGGTGGGTCTGGCTTGTCAGGCTACTGTTGTTGTGTAAGTTGCGTGTTTTTAGTTGAAAACGCTGTTCATGTGACCAGGGATCATTTTGATAACGTTGTTGTCTGTACGCAAAGAATGCGAAGGAAAAACGTTTCCATTTTTAGTACTTATTTTTTATGTAAACATACTCTAAGTGTCATCAAGATGATAATAAAAACTGTTATTTAAATAGCAATAATATAACTTTTTGTTTCTTTGTTTTTTTATAAAATAAATGCAGCCTTGGTGAGCATAAGAGACTTCTTCTAAAAACATGAAAAAACCTTACTGATCAAATTTTTTGAACAGCAGTATATACAGTGTAAAAATGTATGTTAAAAACTATAATAAAATATAATATAATATATATCAGACGAGCTATATAGAATATAATATATACATGTATATATATCAAACAGACGAGCTATAATATATATATATATATATATATATATATATATATATATATATATATATATATATATAGCACTTGAAAGGTAACTATAAAGAGATAACAGGGGTAATGGGGTAACATATATATGTACACTGATCAGGCATAACATTATGACCACTGACAGGTGAAGTGAATAACACTGATCTCTCTTCATCACGGCACCTGTTAGTGGGTGGGATATATTAGGCAGCAAGTGAACATTTTGTCCTTAAAGTTGATGTGTTAGAAGCAGGAAAAATGGGCAAGCGTAAGGATTTGAGGGAGTTTGACAAGGGCCAAATTGTGATGGCTAGACGACTGGGTCAGAGCATCTCCAAAACTGCAGCTCTTGTGGGGTGTTCCCGGTCTGCAGTGGTCAGTATCTATCAAAAGTGCTCCAAGGAAGGAACAGTGGTGAACCGGCGACAGGGTCATGGGTGGCCGAGGCTCATTGATGCACGTGGAGAGTGAAGGCTGGCCCGTGTGGTCCGATCAAACAGACAAGCTACTGTAGCTCCGATTCCTCAAGAAGTTAATGCTGGTTCTGATAGAAAGGTGTCAGAATACACAGTGCATCACAGTTTGTTGTGTATGGGGCTGCATAACTGCAGACCAGTCAGGGTGCCCATGCTGACCCCTGTCCACCACCAAAAGCAGTGGGCACGTGAGCATCAGAACTGGACCATGGATCAGTGGAAGAAGGTGGCCTGGTCTGATGAATCACGTTTTCTTTTACATCATGTGGATGTCCGGGTGCGTGTGCGTCACTTACCTGGGGAACACATTGCACCAGGATGCACTACGGGAAGAAGGCAATGTTCTGCTGGGAAACCTTGGGTCCTGCCATCTATGTGGACATTACTTTGACACGTACCATCTACCTAAGCATTCTTGCAGACCATGTACACCCTGAATTTAAACGGTATTCCCTGGTGGCTGTGGCGTCTTTCAACAGGATAATGCGCCCTGCCACAAAGCAAAAATGTTTCAGGAATGGATTGAGGAGCACAATGAATTTGAGGTGTTGACTTGGCCTCCAAATTCCCCAGATCTCAATCCAACCGAGCATCTGTGGGATGTGCTAACCCTAACCCTAACCCTAACCCACCCTAACCCTAACCCTAACCCTAACCCTAACCCTAACAAACAAGTCTGATCCATGGAGGCCTCACCTCGCAACTTACAGGACTTGGTGGACAACATTACAGGACAACATCTTGGTGCCAGATACCACAGCACACTTTCAGGGGTCTAGTGGAGTCCATGCCTCGACAGGTCAGGGATGTTTTGGCACCAAAAGGGGGACCAACACAATATTAGGAAGGTGTCATAATGGTATGACTGATCAGTGTGTGCGTGTGTGTGTGTGTGTGTGTGTGTGTGTGTGTGTGTGTGTGTGTGTGTGTGTGTGTGTGTGTGTGTGTGTGTGTGTGTGTGTGTGTGTGTGTATTTATATATATATATATTTTACACACACACACTGAACCATGAATTTTTCATTTAACCCAGAGAGTTTAAAATGGAGCAAGATATTAGTCAGAATATCCTGTTTGTCTCATCATGACAACAACCCTGTTATACATTGTATCTGCATTATATAAGTCATTGGAATCAGCCATTAAAAAATCCTTATCTGTCAATCACTAGTTCACAACCAGGCCCAAACCACACTGATTCACTGTAAAACTCTGTGCTCAAATAAAATTTAAAAAAAAAACACGGAGAAAGGTACAAGAAGAAAAAGATGACGACATTTCAGTTTCCATAACAAGTGCATTCTGAGGGAAAATTCATGTATTTTGGTGCTCCTGACTCATTTTTTCTTCTGCTTTTGGAGTTTCTTTGTTGTGGTGGGCGACATGAACAAAGTCAAACAACCATCCCGACCCTTCATGTACTGTTTTGAGGTTTGGCAGACACTGACTAAACTGTCATTTCCTTTACACACTGCTTTCATTTGGAACATGACATGACACCATTTCCACATGAATAGGTCTCCTCACTTCTCACGAGGGGCGTCTGGCATGTTAAAGGTGGAGGCATATAGCAGGTAAATTATTGCAGGAAAGTGTTCAGAGGGCTCGGAGAAATCAAATGCACTTCAAATTACCTCTGACAACACCCACTGTTCCTTTCAGCTTAATCTCTCGCCTTTCATCTTCCAATTTCTGCCTTTGGAGCTCCCCGTAACTTCAGCCCGGGGAGCCAGATGCTACGAGAGCTGGGGAGGGGAAGGAAAGAGAGACAGAGAGAGGAAGAACAAAGAAAGATAAGGAAGAGATGGGCAGGAGGCTGATATTGTGTCGTAGACGACTAATACAATGGTCTGCGATTGTTAAGCTAAAGAAAAACCAAAATGATCATTTATTTCCTTTATGGTCCAAATGGGAAGGCAGAATGATTTGGGCGAGGAAACAGAGATGCACAATTTCTCTATCATTATCGTTATCTTTGCCTAATGTTGACTTTTCCCCATAGACCACCAGGCCTACTGAGAAGGTGGCTGGTGGTTCAATTAGCCTGACCAAGACCTTTTTTGAGGGAATAATGCAATGCTCTGATAGGAGTATGCAATGACTGTGCAAGCCATAAGGAGCAGAGCATTCTACAGTTGCACGCTTACGTATTCATTCCTTGTTCATGCTCTAGAGCTACATTGTGCACTATCTGGACGACGCAGATGCTGTCCCCCGGGACTATAGCCAGGACAGTGAGTAAACACATATTCGCCTATTGTTCATGATTTCCAGGCATTTCAGCAAAACCTCCAGCACTGCATTTCCACTGGCCGTTCCTCCTCCCGGTTCATTAATCTGAAAGCATTCTGTGTGGATTGTGCACCATTTAATCACATATTGGAGCCATGGCCTAGAGGTAAATACAAACGCTTGAGAATAACCAAGGTTGGGCACTTTAATTGAGAAGGCCTTTAATATTACTGAATTTGAATTGAGATATTCAGGATAAAGAATTGTATGCATTTTAAAGGCAGAATCTGTCATTTCTGCACCACTAGCATCACTAAACACAGTTGAAAAATATAGCTGCAAGCAGCCATTAAGGGACCAAGCAAAAAGAAGGCACAACAAATTATGACTGCATGGCTGGGAGCATCAGACCAACTGCAACAATGAGTAATTAAAAGCATATTAAGATGGTTTTAGCCAAAATGCCTGAAAAACACAGTACAATCACTAGTAATGTGATTTAATGGTTTATCACTTTTGACCAATTGGTGGAGCTGTTACAAAACTGATGTGGTGTGGTCAGAGTGAGGTGACAACGACAGATGCAAAGATCGATGTCAACGTGTCAAAGCATTGCTGAGATACAGCCTCAGAGTCGTTTTGGCATCACGCCATCAAAATAGTTAATGCGGTATACAAAAACTGTTTTGTCTATCGATACAAAATCCATAACTTTTTGCCAGCATGGTCTAAAGATGATGCGATTCGATTTTGGTGAAAATCGGACAAACAGTCTGGGAGGAGTTCGAAAAAGTAGGTTTTTAAAGAAAATCAAAATACAGGAAGTTTGGCTGACTATGGCAAAATTGGTATCTATGTTCTCGGCATGACCCAAGGAATCTATTAAGACTAGTCACTAGGCTAATTTAATCAAAAGTTATTAGCATTTCTTTTTCCAAGAAACTTTTTGAGTACAGTTAGGGCATGGTGTTGAAGACACAGAGTTTTGTAATGATATGTGTTCGTAAAATATAGACTTTTCATGACACAATTCAAAATGGTTGGCACCCAAAATGGGAAAAGTTTTGTGATTTTTGGCCAAACCGTTCAGAAGCCAATTTTTCATGTCTCCTGACCACTAGGTGGCACTGCGCCGAAGCTGTACAGGTAAACTGTACAGCATTTTTTGTACAGCATGGTATTTTTTGTACAGCAACTGTACAGCATGGCTGTCATAACACACACCAAGTTTGCTCAGAATACGCTAAAGCTTTGCAGAGATATTGGCTTGCGTATATTTTTGCATGGTCTTCGTCAAATTCATTAGCCTCGTTATTCGAGAATGGTGTGACCAATGAGTGGAATTCCATAACTTTTTGTCTGCATGGTCTGAAGATGATCTGGTTCAATTTTCATGAAAATCGGAGCAATGGCCTAGGAGGAGTTCGGAAAATTCAAAAGAGTCTCAGAGTGTCCTCTATCTGTGCGTCAAATGTCATCACTTTCCCGCAAGCATTTCTATGGCCTGCTATAGACTTCAAGAGCGGAAGAAAAATAATTGCATTGGTTGATGTTGCTGTGGGGTCACAAAAAAATTGAATAGGCTCACAAGATGGAAACCTATACAACACACACACATAGTTACTACCAAGACTGTGCTAAAATTCTTTGAATTTAAATTCAGTAAATTCCTGTTTGGTGTGGCCAATGCGATTTAAAGTCACATAAATAAATTAACAGGGTGTCAATTCTTAATTTTGCCATGAAATGAGCAACATGGGTCATTTACTATTTGATGTTTCCTATCCTCTTTCAACTATGTTATAACTTTTTTTTTATGTATTTATTTTGTATATCTGAAAAAGCAAAAGTGCTACGATGCAGGAAAACTCTTAAACAAGACGTTGGCATTAAATTTCCATGCACACTCTTCAACAAGCCCTTTGAATAAATATCAAACTGTTCGAACAAACACAATTTCATGCTCAGACATTCAGCCTTTCGATTATTGTAATCCGTTATCAGCATGTGAGGCCAGTGAAGCTCACGCCGCAGCGTGCGGCTCGCGGGGCATGAAGATGAGTTTGAAGGTGGGGGAGAAGCTTCTGCACTAGAGGTGCTGAATCATGTGCCTCAACTAGTCTTGTGGCAAAATTGCCCCTCAAAAAGCCGCCTGAATTGTTGAATAGACGAATTCGGATAGTGTGCTTCATTACATACAACAAACAGACCGTCGGTATCCATTGTGAGAGCGCAGTCAAGTGAAAAAGAAATTGAAAGAGAAAGAACGAGGCTTTGCCGCAGACGTGAGGACAATCTCCTTAAGTGACTGCTCAGCTGTTTTGCAGAGTCAATATCATGTTTGTTATGGATAGCGCCATTCGCTTCTTCCACGCAGCTCCGCCCTCGTAAAGATGACGGACAGGGTTTAAACGTCCTGTGTTTGCAGTGCATTCATATTTCTGCCACTTCATTACAATAAAAGGATTAACCTGCAGCTTCGCCTTGCAGGAACGCCACACCGCCTCTTCCTCTTAGTGTATATTACCTCCTGTCGGCCAGCAGGAGAGCACACACTAATCATGATGTGCTTGCACATGCTATGCGAACACGCACACACACTCATTCTCCATTCTCTAGCACCCATTTCTCACGCTCTCTCAGGACCGTGCAGAGAAAGATGGAACAAAGGCAATGCGCTATGAATCTTGAGTGCAACCTAACACGGTGACAGGCCTTTGCTTACAAAACCAAGGTCGGAGATGTCAAACTAGCTGAGAGAGTTTTAAGCTATGGAAATGTTTTCAGTGTTCTTGCTAAGGCAAGCATCGACTCTTATTGTTCAAACTAAGGTTGTAACGCTTACAGAAAAGAATGACGGCTCATATTGCGCTACTTGTTCAAAGAAGGTATGCAGACGAAATATACACTACAGTTTAGGTTTGAGGTCTGTAACCTTTAACTGTGCCTCATTTACAAAACGAAATGCTCCGAACAAACATATGATCCTCCAACACAATCCGGGACTCCATTAAAATAAACAATCCACTTGTTTCTGAGCTGTTTAAACAAGCGAACGTTCTTTCACTCTTCCATTTGTCCTGTTGTCGGCAGACACAAATGCGTGGAGTATGTCAGAAACTGAATGCGCATCTGTATACTGTATCCAGTGTAGTTATACACATAGTCAGTGATTATAATGGGTTCTATTTGCTTTTGACACAAAGTGTAGGCAAATGTCAGCCATTAAGCGGCTGAATGCCAGAGGGCGAGGCCTAAGAGGCGATGATTCGTCATATGCAAATATTGCCTGGGTGATATCACAGGTCACCCAATATCAAAACAAGCCATTTTTGGAGCTTTATTAAATAAATGCTTTATTTATAATGAGGAGGATTAAGCTATGAAACTTGCAGAATGTTTTAATTAGGGATTGAATTCTGAAACTTCTGGATGCCCTTGGCTGAAAACCGAAACCGAAAATGCTTTTTAATAATTATTTTAAATTAGCTTTCTTTAAATAATTGTATTAATATTAGACTTTTTTAATTAAATTCAATCATTTTAATAATTCTGAATGTAAAAATATGGACAGAAAATATATTCATATTAAATATATTATTCTTTATTCAGTTCTATGTGATACAATCGGATTTAACATATTTATTTTTTGACCAATTATCCAAATAATGTATAGTCCTATAAAGCGAATATTATCAGAGCATGTAAATCAGTAAATGATCAATGAATGAGATGTTAACATCATTTTACCAGCGTTGCCCAGCATGGCTATACTACACCATGCTACAGAACAGAATAGGGATATTGCAAGCAGAAACAAGTCTACTATGTACATAGAAATTTCATGTTGGCTCGCTTTTTGAGCGGACTTTGCTTTTCCAATGAGCGTGAGCGGTACATGAGTTGAGCGTTCACTTGGGCCGTGAGCAATTGAGCTCCACACTTGCATAGAGGCGAGGCTACTCACTGCAGAGCCATTACCTCTAGCCAATCCCCCTCCCACCCCACCCCCATCCCCACATCTGGAGCTCCAGCTCCCTCTCTTGACCTACTGTGGGCATGATGGGCTGTATCCCTTGTATCCCCTACCCACACCCTAACCCTACCCATAACCTTATCTCTCCACCCATTAAACGGGTTAATCTCCACCCTTGAGCTCCAGATGCTCTGCAGCGAGCACTACTTGGCATGGAGTGGAATATTTATCGGAGCCGTCACACCACGGAGCGAGAATGGCTAGGGAAAATGCCCTTTTCAGTGGCCGAAATTTCAGTGCATCCCTAGTTTTAATGGTACAAATACCTCTTATATTTCAAAAGATCAAGGCAAATTTGTCTTGTCATGTCATGACTCCTTTAAAATTATCAAAGTAAAAGTCCCAAAAAAATTAGCAAATTAGGAACTTGGATAACTAGATAACTGCGCATGTTAACGTTTGGAACAAAGTGCAGAAACCATAACATAAATAGAGATTCAGCTCAAAGTTAGCCATTTTTCCAAACTGTAATTTGCAGATGTTTAAAGCTTGATTCAGCTTTGTCATCACAGGAATAAATTACATTTTAAAATTCTATTTTTGATTAAATAAACATGGCTTTGATGAGCATAAAGACTACTTTCAAAAACATTAATAAAAAAATAAAAATAAACGATTGACTTCAAACGGTAGGGAATATTTAAGTTTATTTCTGAATTTCTTACATTTATTTTGGGGATACACACTATATTGATACTATTTCAGTTATTATTATTATTATTAGTAGTAGTAGTAGTAGTATTATAACTGATATGGCACCAATACATTCATATAATTAATAAAAAATTATAATATAATAAAACTGCCAAATGAATATCCGTTTTCATGCTGTACAATATTAATTTGTATAATTTAAATCAGTTTCATCCGTTAATCATTCATCTCTCATAATATGAAAACAAATATTGGCATAACAGTTTTAATATCAGTGCATCCATACCTTATTTAGTAGAGAATAGACTTCAAAACATTGAAGTCATTGAAGTTGACATTCAAACTCGAGTCAACAGCTCTTATGTGTCACAAGCATGTACGCTACGCTGCACCACAGCTCCAACAACACATTATTTAACACCACAATCTTTAGAGATGGTAATATGAATCATAATGCACCAAAAACAGCCACAGACCTCTTCATATATATTTAAAGCACATACAATAACATCATTTATTCAAAAATGTGTTAAGCCTGGTTAACAAGACATGCTGGGTATCCCTGGTGGAACCGTTTGGGAAAATTACATTTAAGACATGACGGCGTCTGTGCATGCAAGCCTCTTATTAGAAGCTGCAGGCCGAGCCAAAATTACGATTAATTTTCTAGAAAAGCAACAGAGCGTTCCTGGCTCTGGAGGAGGCAGACAGGCCTGGTCACCGAAGGGACCGATCGCAGTTATCCGTCATTTGGTCTGCAGGATCGTGGAGAAATTAAAAGCTGATTATATCCTGCGGGGAGAAGAGGAAGGCCGTGGGCCCCCCTGGTCTGCTAGCTAAATTTGATGAATTAGTCCCAACTGTCTGCCAAGAAGAAGGAGGGGTAGAAACATGACAGAGTTAAGAGCCGTCCTCCATCAAGACAGACGCTACTGGACAATTCATTTGACTAAAAGCTCCAGGAACAACATCTTATGCTATTTCGTAACTTTAAAGCCTACGAAATGTTTATAAATTACTTTTGATTTATGGCTGTAAGTCAGAGATCCATATTTGAAACACAAGCCAAACCAATAATTTGTCGCTATCACTATATAATGAGCTATAGGCAGATGCATTGTGGGACAGACGACCTTCAAAAGCGGCATTCACTACAGCACACATTCTTATCTTGATGTAGGACACGTGTGTGATCCTTCAGCTGAAAGGAGGTTTTCCACAATATTGCTCAATCTGAAGGTGTCTGCGCCGCTCAGGCTGAGAGCGGGTCTCATTTGGAAGACGCCTGGGCTCTATTTGCTCGTTCTGATTGGATCAGCAGGAGAAAGAACAAAGAACGCTCAGCTTTCTATTGTGCCTCTTTGTATCCCAGATGTCAGAAGTCCAGCGTGCAAACAATAAAGCTTCTGCCACAGTGACTACGGCAGTCATTATCCTGAGCAAGGATCGCTGGTTTTGCCCTACTGCAATCATAACTCTAATTAAGAGCGATGCTTTGTAAGCACGAAGGTTGCATGATGTTAATTACCAGAGCACCGCGCTGCGAACACATCCCTAAATGCCACTTGTCATTGTTCTGCGCTGGTACTTGTCACAGTCCCGCCACAAAAACACTCGGGACGTCTCAGGCACGCTGACGCTCACCGGAGGATGACATGTTATGATTTAAAACAACTGACTGTCACTAAAAATATACTGTTTAATTTGCATACAAGGAGAAGCTGGCTTGTTGTCAGAGTTGATACAAAGTTCACTATGAGGTGCAAGAAATGCCAGGAAATATTTTGAAAATGGTATCAAGTCTGTATAAGAAACTATTTTTCTTCATTCTTGATTCTGGAAGATTTATTTCTGGAAGAATGCAACTGAATTAACAAAAGATGTGCATAAAAATGTGCAGATCTCCAGCTAATATTATGCACTATTGTTCAAATGTTTGAGGTTTTGCAAGAAATTAAAAGATATATTAATAATGTTACAAAAGATTTCTGTTTCAAATAAATGCTGTTCTTTTAAACTTTTTATTCACCATCATAAATTACATTTTAAAATATTTTAAAATAGAGAACAGTTATTTTAAATTGTGTAATAATATTTCACAATATTTTGCCATTAAAAAGTTTAAAAGTTTGCCTAGTTTGCCATTAAAAAAATATTACCGACCCTAAACTTTTAAATGGTAGTGTATAAATCACATCTAATATTATTTATGTAAAATTATACAAATATTATACAAATATTAAATACATTTAATATATATATATATATATATATATATATATATATATATATATATATATATATATATATATATATATATATATTCAACAATAAGGGTAAAAAAAAAAAATGCACGATACATTCAAAAAATATTAAAGGTGCAGTATATATATACCGTTGGTATTTGAAATCAACCCAAACAAACGCGACGTCCCTGGAGGGATGTGGATGTTTCTTTATCATAGCTGACTGCTGAAGCGAAGTAAAAGAATGCTTCACAAAAAATAAGGCGAAAATGATGAACGAACGACAAGGAAGAACAAAACATGAACATACAGTACACAAGAGTACAAGCAATAGTTCATTGTTAGTTGCCAATGTTACTCACGTCTGGAGCAGAAGCAACGCAACCTTGGTGTCCAATTTCAGGCCTTCTAGTTTAGGTCTCGCCAGCGCTGGAAAGCTTTTCTAATATTAATGCGGGTCCTAAAGCAAAGGGCTGATCATAACCCAGTGATATTTCTCTGACCTTTGCTCTTTTGTAATGTCTCTCAGCCATCTCACTTTCTACAGTATTTCTTCAAAATTCTCTCTTGTTCACTCTCTCTCCTCCCCCATAATGAGTGAACACACCCCCTTCTGCTGATTGGCTCACTCTCTCTCCTCTCCTATCATGAGTGGACACACCCCCTACTGTTGATTGGTTCACTCTCTCCTCCCCCATCATGAGTGGACACACCCCCTACTACTGATTGGCTCACTCTCTCTCCTCCCCCATCATGAGTTGACACACCCCCTACTGCTGATTGGCTCACTCTCCCTTCTCCCCCATCATGAGTGGACACACCCCCTGCTGCTGATTGGCTCCCTCGCTCGCTCTCTCTCTCTTCCCCCATAATGAGTGGACATGCCCCCTACTGCTGATTGGCTCATTCTCTCTTCTCCCGCATCATGAGTTGACACACCCCCTACTGTTGATTGGCTCACTCTCTCCTCCCCCATAATGAGTGGACATGCCACCTACTGTTGATTTGCTCACTCTCTCCTCCCCCATAATGAGTGGACATGCCCCCTACTGCTGATTGGCTCATTCGCTCTCCTCCCACATCATGAGTAGACACACCCCTACTGTTGATTGGCTCACTCTCTCCTCCCCCATAATGAGTGGACACACCTGCTACTGCTGATTGGCTCACTCTCTTCCTCCCCCATAATGAGTGGACACACCCCTACTTCTGATTGGCTACTAGTATGTTGTGGTGCTCGGTCCGATCCACTTTCAACAGCGTTTCTCAGAAATCGCTTACAGCACCTTTAACTTTGTGCTGCTGAAATATAAAACATTCAGACATGACTATAAAGAAATTGCTCACAAAAGAAATCAAAATTTGATCATTATTTACTCATCATCAAAACCTATATGATTGTTTTTTCTTCAATTAAACTATAAAGGATTTCCCATTTAAGTGAATGCGGACGGATGCATTTCAGCTCAACAATGACAAAAAAGCACCATAAAAATCACCATAAAAGTAGTCTATATGACTATATTTTAAGTCATCTGATTCGAGTCTTTGCAAACACTTGAAGAACTAGCGTATGAGTCATATGGAATACCTCCATGGTGTTTTTATAGAGCTTTTGAGTCCTTTTTGAAAAAGGACGTTATGCAGAATGTCTCCTTTTGTGCTTCACTGAAGAAAGAAAGTCATACAGGCTTGAAATGATATGAGGGTAAATGAGGACAGAATTTTCACTATTCCTGCCTCGCTTCACTGTCAGTGTACTTTAACACCCTGAATACCATCAGATTCCTAACAGACACTTTTATGTATGTACAGTCTTTGGTTGACTGTCAAGTTTGCTTGATTGCCAGAGCTGAACCCCGTGCCCTGACGCCAGAACCATTTCTTAATCCTAAGGGAAATGTCACAGTAAACATCAGCTCAGCCCCGACAATTAAACATATCGTACATACACCGTAATTACCACAGACAGACTGATTCTCTAATCTCCTCAAATGAATTCGCCGGATTATTCACAAATAAATTACATCTTACTATCGGTATCAGTAAGCAGTATCACACAAGCTTAATTAAAGCTAATGCATTTTAATAACACCAGATATTTAGATTACACCTCCCATAAGCCTCAGCTAATTAGAAAGCTGATGTACAGTTGACAAACATACAATTATTTTAGCAGCTATAGACTAACAGAGAACAGAATGGCTTTGGTTATATTTACTTGCTTTTTGGCTTCAAACAATGTGATATCCATGTTTTAAAACCCCATTCAGTCAGCTTGCAAACAGCTTGAAACATCTCAACAGCCCTTTCCTAAATTAAACACTCTCTATCAGATCAAGTGTTGCATCCTCATTAAAAGCACCTGACAGAGGAAGAGGGTACTTGCCATTCTAGTCTCCCACATAATCGTTCCTGACGAGCAATAATACAAAGGAAAACAACAGCCTGATTTGCATATCTGCGTTTATAAACAAAGCCCGCAGTCACACCTGAACTCTCGCTATTTCGCTCCAAGGGCAACATTAACTTTCCGCTGGTGTTCACTGATGGTATATTATCATAAATTGGCTTATTAGTTGCAGGTTATTGAGCCAAGATAGTGTGTAACTCACCGCATTTGTGTGGGAAATGAATCACGTCTTAATGCGCTTTCGAGATTCGAAGATTAATCAGAGGAGACCGCCCATGGATGTGACTGCTTTTTTGAGAAGGCCACGGAAAAACCGGAGTAAAACGAAAAGATAGAAGTCAAGAGAGGGTATTAAAAATTGCAGATTTCAAGTCATTCTCTATTGTATATTTACATTTTTTGTATGAAATCCTGGTCTTTTCATACGGCTGTGATTTTTTGAAATAGATTTCAAAGAGCTGCTGATAATAATAAAAGTTGTATGAGGTTGCACTGCGAGGTTTGGGTCAAAAAGCAGGTCCAAGAAAACCAGATTAGTATGGAAGAAGAGATCTAGGAGCAAGGGTCAAGGATATTTGAGCCTACACATGCACTTTTTTCCTCTTTTTGAGATCATTTGTTGTACATAATTCATGTAGAGAGAGCCTAGTTGGCTTGGAATAAAAACTGTGGATGAAGAACATCCTTTCAAGCAAATGATACAAAGGCCCTTTACATCTGGTATTAAGATGTGTTTTGGTCGATTGGATAACAAGTAGATGAGGGGAAACATTCCCGTTTACACCTCCGTCTCTTTTGTCCACTTTCAACCACTTCTGTCCTGATTTCTTCAAGGGGAGGGTCTGTGGGCGGGTAAATCTATAGGCCTTTTTAGATCTTGCGATCTAATGGACGAAATAAACTCATACGATTTACATATGAACGCGGCCAGAGACAACGGAAAAACATACGGAGTGCAGTAGCAATGCAAGAGAACATTGTGCTTTTCATCTTCAAACCTAACTTGGGTCTTCAGCCGACAAAGGTTAAATCTCGTCTGGCTAGCGCACTTCCCATAATGTTTACACATTAAGTGAGTAGGCGGAGAGAAGACTGTTCTTTTGTGGCCGTCAAACACCTTTGACCACACTAGTGTCTACACTACAAAAGCAATCCAGTCGAATGCATTTTCGACTACCTCAAAACAGTTTAGACCCTATTTACACCTGTATTTAGCGTAGTTCACTTGTGATCCAATCGACCAAAACCATCTTAATTCAACCCTTAAATGCATGAATGTTTCGCCAATCATTATTACATATTCGGGTCTTTAGCGACCCGGGTCTATATCTGATGCATCTCTACCTGTTGCAAAAACTCTCCTGATATTAGAGTAACAATTAGAGTAACAAGTCATCTTTTGGAACTTGGAAGGGTTCAGTTTGAGCAGATGTTTTACACCATCATCACCGTCCTCATCAGAGCTCATTTCACAGTACATTTAGCATCTGCTCATATTCATCTCAAACATATCTCAAAACTACCATTTTCAACATCTTCAAAATCAATATTTTGATCACTGACAGCGTCTTCACCAGATCCACCACCAAGTGACAGTGACACTAATGTTTGATTGTGTTCAGTTCTCGCTCTGCTGTAAATCACTGAGCCATTTCAAGTGTTGCTGATGACTCTTCCTATTCTTTTGTTTTCTGCCTGCGGTGACTATGAGTGAAACATCACTTCATCATTGTGTTTCAGACATTGCCACCTTGTGGAATAAAGCTGAATTGCACGTATTCAGTCATCAAAGATTCAATTATTGTTGTGCAGAAAAATAATTTTTTGTAATTTTTTTCTTGTTATATTATTTATAATGAATTAATTGATTGAGGAATACTAAGAAAGTTAGTATTCGGCCAATCAACATACACTTACAACACTGGCAGTTCCTATTGTGCTGGGTTAGACCCTACTCTGAAGTAGGAGTTAATTTAGTCCACAAAAAAGAGTTCTTCTAACTAAAATCACTCAAAAGTGGGTACTACCACCAATAGTTATAGGAACTATGAAAGTGTTCCTCCAGTGCGAAAGCCCTTACGGAACCATTAATGATAATAAAGAACCTTTATTTTTAAAAGTGTACTTGTTATAATCTGTTCCTTGTATAAAAAATATTGTATTGCTTCAGAAGATTTAAAAATATAGTGTATGAGATTGTTTTTGTTTTTTTGTTTTTTTGTCCCTTTTCTGCTTTTTTTGTCCCTTTTCTGGTCATTGTATGCTTTTGCTGTGTGAAAAACAGCCTGTAACATTCAGCAAAGCATCTCCAGAGAAGAAAGAAAGTACGGGTTTGGAATAAATTACATAACTTTCGTTTCATTTAAGGTTTGGTTAAAGCAAATGTTTTCGCCTGGCCAACTGTGGTTTTCAGTCAATCAATTTGTGACTTAAATTCCCATTTTAAAAAATCAATTCGGATCTCCTTTTGTGTTCTCAATTCATTTCTCAGCACGGATTCCAAATCACAGTCCCAAATATTCACTGTTTTTTTAATAAAAAAAAAAAGGCCATTAATTAAACATTTAACATTACATATATACTTCATGGCTGCATCAAATGTTTGAATAAGGCCTTAATACAAAGTCTATATCTTCAAGAAACTTCGTTATGACGTATTTCCAAATGCATCCATAGAGGATCACATTGAATTGATGCAAAATGAATGAAACAATCAATTTGAAACACGATTAAAAAACGCCACCACAGATCAATGCACCTCGATTTCCTATAAGACACACTGCAAACTGCAAGACTTTTGTTATTGCTGCTACTGCTGTTGTTGTTAATATTATTATACCGTTCTTTCAGACAGTCAACAACCGTTCAATGAAAAACACAACAAAACAAACATCTCCAATCTCCATCAGCAATACAAAAAACCATGTACGTTTTCATATGACCAATGAAAACAAGTCTCTAAATGACATGAGCAAAATATATCAAATATATAAAAGAGATGGAATGAAATGACCCATAGTGTTACAGATATACATTGTATGACCTCTGCCCCCGTCATTCTTCACATCTCTCCTTACGTCCAGCTCTCAATGAGTGCATTTGACGTGTCCAGAGGCGAGCGTCCTGCTTAATGTTCCACCGGGTTATTTCTCTTTTGCTTTCAATTACAAAGACACAGCAGCAGCCCAACTCTTTCCTCAACAAGCCGCCACACATACTCACATTTCTGTCTCCTGCAGGTTGATATAGATAGATATCCCTCCCCGTTGAGTCTGAATCTACATTAGGTCATTTCAATAAGTGGAGAGGCCCCAAGGCATTGGTCAGGAGCTGGGGTGGAGGCAGGCCTCCATCCGTCTTAGTTTGACTCTGACTCGCTGACACGCAGGCAGACGGATGGGGGTCCGCTGTAGCCAATCTCAGTTGTGTTTGTTATAATACTACATTAAGGGGCCTAATAGAGCATGTCAGGAAATATTGCAAGCATCATAGGAGGCGGAGGACTTTGCTAAAGTATGTTGTGGATGAAAGGAATCTTTTTGTTGTAAAGAACCTGGGGGAGGGACGTCGATAATGGCTTCAAGGTGAATGCTGACCTTGGGTGTCTATGGCAGGCCATTTTCTTTGGAAAACAGGTGGAGGGTGTGGCATGGTTTGGACAAAGGCGTGGCTTAATTTCATATGCCATCCACAACTGCATAATGCATGGAAAAATGTATTGACTTTATGCAAACTCGAACAATGACTGTTTTGATTAACTAATCACTGGATGTCAAACAGTAAAAACTAATACTATTAAAATTAATTATAATAATGCTGAAACAAAATAAAACATTTTAAAAAGGAAAACTTTAACTATTTTAAAAATAAAAATGTTACTAGTTACTTTGGCAACTAACTGAAAATAAGTTGAAGTACACAAATGATAAAACCATAAAACTGAGAAAAAATTTTTTTTAACTAAAATAAATGATAGAAAAAAATGATAATAAACATGACAAAAGCACATGAAAAATTACTAAACATTAAAACTGAAAATATAAAAATCTAAGTAAATTCAAAAAATTATAGTACATAAAATCAAAATTACTATTATAGTACTTAAAATGATGTCACAACATATTCGAAAAATAAAAATATAAATTATGGTCCACACACTGAAAAAAAGCTTCAGACTAAAGTCAAGATGAACATGAAGAGTTCAGATGCAAAAGCCCAAGTCCGTCTGATGTTTTTCTTTAAAATAAGCATTTTTGAACTTTTATGAACTTATATTATATGTGGAGAGCATTGACTCAGTATCATTATCTCATTTTTGACCGATATATATGTGTGTGTGTGTGTGTGTGTGTGTGTGTGTGTGTGTGTGTGTGTGTGTGTGTGTGTGTGTGTGTGTGTGTGTGTGTGTGTGTGTGTGTGTGTGTGTGTGTGTGTGTGTGTGTGTGTATATATACACTTCACAAAATGAAAAAAGGGACCAAAAACAAAATTATTCAACAAACCAACAGGAGAACATGTAGGTATTAATAAGTATGTATTAATATGTAACAATTACATTTGGATAGATGCTGAAATGTACAATATGGACGTACTGACAACATTTAAACATAGACTTTATTACGTATTTACAGCTAAAGGAACGCTAAATATTTACAAATCTTTTAGATAATGAAGATACTTGTATAATTGCTCTTTTACCATTTTACAGATACATTTTAGATCCCTTAACCCTACCCCAAACATAAGTATTTTATAGAGAAAATAAAAAGAATATATAAAACGTACAGAAATGTTTAGGAAATGACAATTTTACAAAAAATATACTGTAGCATTAAAAGGATATTTTGAGCCACTAAACCCACTTCTACCTACCCATAACCATTTCTTAAAAATATGTAGTTATAAATAAAAACAGACAAGTGTAATCACAATCATTTATTTATTGCAAAAAGTGGTACCAAAAGCCATTCAAATGATGATGTGTTGCAATTGCAGTCCTCTCTGGTGGTATATAATAGTTTTATATGAAATACAGAGCAGAATTTAAGTGATCAATTGCTGAAAATCTTATCCCAGTCCATTCCGTGAAGGCAAGCATTTCTCATTTAAACGCACACATCACCCAAAACATGGCATGTCGCAAGCTGTGATGAAGCAGGCGAGAACCAATGAGCGTTTGATATCACTGCCAAATTGAATTGAATTTGAGGCAACAATTTTTACATTTGTAATAATCGCGAGATTTGACGTTCAAGGTTGCTGCTGAGAATGGAGATCTACTGAACCTAGAGAATCAAACTGATTACTTTTGTTGCATTTTTGGTGTACTTTGTGGTTCTAAGGTCAGTCTATACTGAGAAAACGCCTTTTGTGTCCCACAGCAAACAAAATAAATATTACATGATAAATAATGGTTAAAAGATGACAGAAATGTTATTCATTTTAAGGTTTTAAAGTGTAGTAACATTACGAGTTTGCAGCAGAAGTCACACTGAGCAGAGCGAAATGTTATCATTTCATATTAAGTAGATGAGTAAACTGTGTTTAATAAATGAGACTGAAAATGTAGATAATTGAATACAATAGAATCAAAATATGAATACCACAATTTTAGTACTCATAAATATGGATTTGTACACATTTGTACATCTGTAAAGTTGTTCATATCCAAGAAATGTATGTTTTAGTGCTGTCAGTGCGTTAATATTGTACGTTTCAGTGTCTATGTAAGTGAATGCATGTGTAGTTAAACTTTACGTAAAAAAAAACATATGAATACTCCTTTGCAGTAATCACCAAATAAAATCTATGAAATAGATAGTCGGCATTTACTTCACAGCTGTTCCTGAAGACTATTAAAGAATACATTTTTCAATGCCGGCCTGTTTTTGCAGTATAATCTATTTGGAATAAACCTGCTTCTAAATGGCTTGTAAAAGAAGAGCGACCACTTTACATGCCGGCCAGACAGTCTCTTGGCCAAAATAAGCTACAAACAGGGCCAGACTAAATGTCACAAGTCAAAAGGTCTGGCTACGTGACACTACTGGACTGTTTACAGAGGTGTCGCTCAAAAACACAGCGCTGTCTCGAGGCCAGAAGTAAAATAATAGCATCCCTGCCAGAGCCTGCCGGGATAGGTTGGGTGATGTACACCGGGGGTAATTACAGACAAATGGCAGGATGGTCCCATCAACTCACTCTGAGAGGAGAAAGACAGAGGGGGGACATTAAAACCAACCATTAACAAACAGAAATTGACGTCTGTCCAGAACCTCAGGGCAGTGAACTATTTGTCAGACAGCAGAACGTTCATTATAATGACAAATTTTGAGTAGCAAGTGTCATATGATGTGCCATTAACTGAGAAAGGCGAAATATTGGAAGTGTCCAGGACATAGTATCTATGTGACTGAGAAAAAGATGGATAGAACAACAATTTCACCCACAATCCTCACCTGACCTTTAACCCAGACCTTTGTTCTTTGTTAGTCTCTGATTTAAACTCGCATGCAAATGGCCTGAGAACAATTTCTAAGTCAATCGGTCACTCACGTGTGCTATTGACATGTCGCATCAATAACCTAAGGACCCATATTCGCTCTGATCTCAATGCATGCTCCTCAATTCATCTCCTCTTGTCTTATGCTTGGTCTTTTACAAAGCAGTAAATCTCAAAAGCCAAAGAATTATTCTAAAGCAAGCTAGTGATCTTTCTCTATGACAACAAGATCATTTTCTATTTGAATTTTGAAGTGTAATTTATTCCTGTGATCAAAGCTGGATTTTCAGCATCATTACACCAGTCTTCAGTGTCACATGATCCTTCAGAGATCATTCTAATATGCTGATTTGATGCTCAAGACACATTTATGATTATTATCAAAAACCTTTGTGCTGCTTAATATTTTTTCTAGAAACCATGTATTTTTTCAGGATTCTTTAATTAATAGAAAGCCGCATTTATTGATTAGAATGTTGCATTTGATCAATTAGCATCAAGTATTTCCCCATTAAAACCCATTGGTAACACTTTCTATGAAGCCCATGCTTATAATGAATTACAGCCCCATTTATATTTATTTACAGTGCATCCGGAAAGTATTCACAGCAATTCACTTTTTCCACATTTTGTTATGTTACAGCCTTATTCCAAAATGGATTAAATTCATTATTTTCCTCAAAATTCTACAAACAATATCCCATAAAGACAATGTGAAAGAATTTTGTTTGAAATCTTTGCAAATGTACTAAAAATAAAAAATGAACACATCACATGTACACAAGTATTCACAGCCTTTGCCATGACACTCAAAATTCAGCTCAGGTGCATCCTGTTTCCACTGATCATCCTTGAGATGTTTCTACAACTTGATTTGAGTCCACCTCTGGTAAATTCAGTCGACTGGACATGATTTGGAAAAGCACACACTTGTCTGTATAAGGTTCCACAGTTGACAGTGCATGTCAGAGCACAAACCAAGCCATGAAATCCAAGGAATTGTCGAGGCACAGATCTGGGGAAGGGTACAGAAAAATGTCTGCAGCATTGAAGGTCCCAATGAGCACAGTGGCCTCCATCATCCATAAATGGAAGAAGTTTGGAACCACCAGGACTCTTCCTAAATCTGGCCACCCAGCCAAACTGAGCGATCGGGGGAGAGAGGTGACCAAGAACCCGATGGTCACTCTGACAGAGCTCCAGTGTTTCTCTGTGGAGAGAGGAGAACCTTCCAGAAAAACAACCATCTCTGCAGGACTCCACCAATCAGGCCTGTATGGTAGAGTGGCCAGACGGCACATGACAGCCCACCTGCAGTTTGCCAAAAGGCACCAAAAGTACACTCAGACCATGAGAAACAAAATTCTCTGGTCTGATGAAAGAACTCTGTGGCTTGAATGGCAAGAGCCATGTCTGGAGGAAACCAGGAACCGCTCATCACCTGGCCAATACCATCAGTGAATAACTACAGTGAACCCTAAGGTGGTGGCAGCATCATGCTGTGGGGGTGTTTTTCAGCGGCAGGAACTAGGAGACTAGTCAGGATCAAGGAAAAGATGAATGCAGCAATGTACAGAGAAAACCTGCTCTAGAATGCTCTGGGCCTCAGACTGGGGTGAAGGTTCATCTTCCAACAGGACAATGACCCTAAGCACACAGCCAAGGTAACAAAGAAGTGGCTACGGGACAACTCTATAAATGTCCTTGAGTGGCCCAGCCAGAGCCCAGACATGAACCCGATTAACCATCTCTGATCTGAAAATTGCTGCGCACCGAAGCTCCCCATCCAACCTGATGGAGCTTGAGAGGTCCTGCAAAGAAGAATGGAAGAAACTGCCCAAAAATAGGTGTTCCAAGCTTGTAGCACTGCTTATAGCAGTGTATAATGGATTATGAGCATGCACATTGAAAAAGCAAATACATGACTTTTAAGTAATTATAAAAATAATATAAATGTAACTGTTCTTATAATACAGTATAGATCTTAATGAATCACATAAACATTTCAAATAATTCGCTAGAATATTACAAAGAAGTGTGCATTCACATTATGGACAATTGTATGCAAGTTAATGAAGTACTTCAATGTGTTACTAATGCTGCTGTACGTTAAACCTACCAGCTAAATAATAATGTTCTTTTCTGACTGCCGGTTGTGCTTTAAATATTGCTGACCTTGAAGAATGGGTGCATTGACTGGTTTGGATTTGATGGATGACTTACGGGTTTGCACAGTACACCTGTCACATCAAACTCTATTGTCTCAAATAAAACTGTGATTCACTGCCGTGGCTGTGTTAGCATGTGACTGCGCATGTGTGCCTTGAAGAGTGGTGGATGAAAGCTAATTTTAAAAAATGCCAACCTGGCAACATGCAGCCTAACAGAGTTTTGATCAAATTCGGGAGCAGAAATTTACATGGAGATCCAATTGGCAGCCAGAACCCGAACTGAGTCATTGGTGAACAGCAAATGGTATCCAACCAAAACATGCAAGTGAGTAATAAAGAAGCAAGTGACCACAAAACCCAGTATGCAATGTTTGAAGGCTTTGTAGAATCCAGTTGCCATGCCAACAAACTGGAAAAATCACAGAACTAGACCGCTATGTCATTTGCACTACAAACTGGCACATTGACTAACCAAAGTGTCTCCTACTGGCAAGCTAGTTAGGATTTGGAAAACAGTGTTTGTCATTATAATTCGGAGTTAATGTTCGGTGCATTGCTATTATGACAGTTGATTGTTATTGCAGCAGTTAAGACATTCATGAGCGCCAGTTGGCAGAGCTGTTGTGTATTCGTTACGTTCTCCATTAATTATAAGAAAGGCAAAGTTGATAAGCAAATATTTACTCTGAGAGAAAGTCTGGCATGCAAAAATGTCATGGGCATAAATTTGGGTATGGATGGCTGGAAATTATGGGACTGCCGATAATAACCTTCTGATATTACGGATAAACCTGTATAAATCAATATCTCTATGAATCGAAGTTATGATTGAATATAATTATAGTATATTTCTGTCACGTATGTTAAAAGTTAGTTAGTATTTGAAAGCCGATGACCGATATATTGGCCGATAAATATAAATTCAATGTTTTATATAATTTTTGAGAGCCTGATTACAAAAACTAAAGATTCACCATTAAAAGCTATTTCCCAATGTCTCTACTGAAGGAAATAATCCATTATTTATCAGCTATAATATATCGGCCAAATTTTCTATCTATCTGTCTGTCTGTCTGTCTGTCTGTCAATCCATCCATCCATCCATCCATCCATCCATCCATCCATCCATCCATCCCATCCACCCATCTATCTATCTATCTATCTATCTATCTATCTATCTATCTATCTATCTATCTATCTATCTATCTATCTATCTATCTATCTGTCTGTCTGTCTGTCTGTCTGTCTATGTGAGGCCATTTTAAAGTTTCAAACATGGTTTCATAAAGCCCATATTGAAACTTTGTTTTTCTAGCTAAAAATGACAGTTGAATTCCATTCTTTTTTATTCTGCTTCTTTACATTTAAACACAGTTCTGCTATCTGAGTTCAAATTCAGGAATTGAATTGGAATTTCAAAGGCATTCTACCACAATCCTGGTATATACCATACCATTTATATCAATCCTGGGATGATAGAAAGTGATCATCCTAGAAATGCTGTCTAGCCTCATTTGACACATTATCTGTGGCATGAAGCACAAACCACTGCAGACGGCGCACACATGCACAAAGCAATTTGCATTCCATGTGTTCTCATAAATGACACATAGCAGTACAAACAACACATAAGCTGTTCTGCAGGAAGCGGCAATGAGAAAAATCCTGTTTTGTCAAACTCTGTGCTATGAATATAGATTTCATTATTAATTTACTAAAATGGGTGAACAAAATGTCAGAAATTTGCATCCCAAGGCGTATATAGAGGGTATGCGCTTGACGTCACCGTCGGCCGGAGGGGCTGCGGGTACGGCCAGAGTGGAAGAAAGACAACAAAACACATCTAAAACGGGAAAGTACGGAGCCCTGCACATGACATGCAAAAACTAGTAGGCTAAATCGTGCGCACGTTTTACTAATTCGTTCCCTCAAATTGCTAAATCGTGTGCACAATTTACTATTTCATTCCCTCGATTTATAAATCCTCCGCACGTTTTACTAATTCGTTACCTCGATTTGCTAAATCATGTGCACGATTTATAAATCAAGGGAACGAAATAATAAAACGTGCAAATGATTAACTTTTTTTCTTGTATATCATGTGCGGGGCTCCGTAGGAAAGAGCTTTGAGATTGACTGTACAAATAAATTTGACAAGAAATCGGAGGTATATTTTTTACAGACTGCCGAAAGCTACAGAAAAGAGAAGCAAATGGATCACTGCAATTCACAAAAAACAACTGAACTCCAGGCAGCAAAACGTGAATTTGCAGCTATCATTTTGTGTCAATATGCAGAATTTTGGGGTAAAATCATACCCTGTATATTGTATTGTTATATATTGTATTGACAATTCAACTCTTATATTCTGCATAATCGGATGTTTTTAAATAATCTGACAAAAAAACTATACAAGTTTTAGGGCTGGATTATATGACGATATATATATGACATTGATATAAGTGATCACACAGATCTAGACCTACCTATATTATATTTATATAAAGTGTTCACAGGCAAATTTGCTTCATGTATTTCCCTGGCCTGTCAATATCCATGGATCACTGGATCTTTGGTCAATTGTAATGAACACTATATCGAGTCCAACCTTTAGTTTAAACTGATAATCGTTTGTTTTGCTCACATTTTCACAGTTTTCGCAATTAAATCCAGTCACACAGCAGCTCTTTTGCCACTCAGTCCCGGCTAAATGGGGCATGTTCCGACGGGAAAATGACATACCCTCTATAGAGACTTGGGGGTGGTCCTGCAAGAAATCACCTAGCAACAACTGAAACACACTTGCAACAACAATTAATTAACAATTAACAATTCATTAAAGGGGTCATGACATGAGAAATCAAATGTGCCTTCTTTTTACATTTATTTAATCAAGCTCCTAAAAAAATCCTGTTTTGATATTGGGTGACCTGTGATGTCACAGGGGCAAATACATTTGCATCCGACTGCCTCCAGAGCGAGACACTGATGAATCATCACACCATAAGCCCCGCCCACTGGCATTCAATCGCTTAACGACTGACACCTGCGTACACCTGATGGGAGTGTCGCATCGCGTCAAAAGCAAATAGAACCCATTATAATCACTAACGCTGTCTACACTGGATAGAGTATACAGATGTGCATTCAGATTCTGGCATACTTTGCACGCTTGTGTCAGCAGACAACAGGATAAATGGAAGAGTGAACATTCACTTGTTTCCACAGCTCATTTCGTCTCTGTACAGATGTCAGAAGCATCGTAAACAAGAGGATGGTTTATTTTAATGGCGCCTCAGATCGCGTCTGAGGATTATGTTTGTTCGGAACATTTCGATTTGTAAACAAGGAACAGTGCAATGGAGAGTTCGTAACGAAACTTTTGTTAAAAGATGAAGTAGTCAACTGTACTTGATCTGACAGCAAACGGTTTTATGAACAGGTGACGGTTTTATATGGACACTTACTCACATGCAATAGCAAATGCGTTGATACTGTTTCCTATGCAATGATAACAATGTCCATTTACTGACAAGCCTTAAAGGAGCCGTGCCTTAAAAACAGATCATGCAGATTTATAATTTTTATAATTTCAAAATAATTTTTTGGGGCAACAGATTTATTAACATTATAAGTGAACCTCAAGGAACATAATAATGAATTAAAATAAAATAAAAAAAATACATGTCATGACCTACACAACTACAACGACACAGAGCAACATCTAATTGTACAGAAGGAGCAAACAAACAGTACAGAAAAATCTAGAAATGTACAGTTATAAGCACATTCGCAATATTCAACATCATCATGCACAACTAGTCCGTAACTGCACAGTTCATTGTGCCGAAACTGCATTACAATAATCTCCATTTTTATGGTAAAACTGACATTTTTAATGCCTGACAGAATGAGAGTGGCTTCTTTCAATCTGTGCCTGACTGTAGAAAGAGAAAGGCACCTACTGAAGTGACCTCCTGAAAAGACCCCTTCCCTTCCCACCTGCCTCCCCCTCCAGAGATCGACATGAGAAGCACTGGCTGTACTTCACATGGGCCACAGGAAAGTCCTGACTTAAAAAGCACATTTAAGAACCAGTGAAGATGAAAAACACCCCAATTATCTCCCCAACCCCCGCTGAGCCCCAAGCTGTTTTATGACATTAAAACCTGCTAAATTATGAAACACCACACGGCTGAGGATACAAATGAAAAAAAAACAGGACTTCTTTTTCTGAATCATTAGTGCTTGTAGGGTGTCCGCTGATGCTGATATGATATTCTCAATGCTTAGTGTGATGACTTTGCAGTCACATCCCTCACGGTGATGCTGTGGGGCTCGCCAAAGGCTACAATAAAATACAAGCAGATAATAACTAAGGTATGTCAGGCTAGAGAATTCAAACGATAGGTGTTGAAGATTTTTTATGAACTATTAAAGACATAATGAGCATTTGTTAGATGCATTTCTATGAATTAATTATTAATTTGTACATATTTACAACTAATTGCATTGCATTTCATATTGTGACATTCAAAAATTTTCATTTATAATAATCACAATTTTGTCATCATTTATTTCCCCAATGTCATTCCAAACATGTAAGCTGCTATTTTCCAATACAATAACAGATCATTTAGTGACTATGTCTGCCAAAAATGAACATTTATGCATTTAGATTTCAAGGTATGTATTTTATACACATTCACTGGGAATCGAAACCCATTGCTAGTGCCATGCTTCACTATTTGAGTATGCTCAAAAAAAAGGAGAAAATAATCCAAAAACGCACCATAGAAGTGGGCCATACGACTTGTGCACTATAGGGCCCTATCATACACCCGGCGCAATGCGACGCCAGGCATGATGCAAGTGTTTTTTGCTAGTTTTAGCCTGATGCAGTTATCATTTTCACGTTCAGTGACACGTTCAGTGACATCTGTTCACCCATGGGCATGCTGGTCAAAAAACGAGGTGTGTTCAGGTGCATTGTTGGCGTGTTGCTATTTTGAGGAAACTGAAAACGACTGCACCATTGACCAACAAAAACCTGGTCCAAAGTCAATAGCGTAGTATTTTTTTGTGTTACTTAAAGGGCATGATAGTAATATGCACCTATGGGCGGGTGCACAACGCACATACACACTGATTATTACACACACAGGGATGTGCAGCAGCACACAAACATGCCAAATATTAAAAATAAAAGGATTCCTCTCTGGAAAATCATTCAGTCTTTCAGCAACTGGCTTTTAAAGGGAATGGGAGATGAGACTCTGATTGATTTATCACCCAAAACACATCCATGACTCATTAAGAGATTAAGTGAAACCCTTTTGGACCATGTGCCTGGGGCACCGACTGTTTTTTCCGTCGTTAAACTAGCAAAAGTGGATTCGGACGCACCCTAAGTTCACCTGCGCCATGCCCTTAGATCGTTAAAATAGGGCCCTTAGTCCTTTGGTTTTAAAAAATAGCTTTTGTGATTTAAGTTGCTATATTTTGATGATCTTCCTCTCGGTCAAAGCTCTGAAATGGACTACAAAAGTAATAAGAGCTATATATTTGACTTTATTAATGTTAAGCATCATTGGTTATCATGTGTCTCGTGACCAGATATCATTACCTGCCTAATAAACTCTATGTGATTCAAGAATTGCAAAAGAAAAAGCACTATAGTTCTTTTTAGCCTTCTCTATGCATTCTCTTTTTTGCATTCACAGACTCTATGAACCATTTGGATGGAAAAGATCTGCACTATCATTCAAAAGTTGAGGGGTCAGTAAGATCAAGTAAGAAATCTTTTGTTCAGCAAGCATTAAATTGGTCAAAAGTGACAGTAAAGACATTATATTTCAAATAAAATGTTGTTCTTTTGAAATTTCTATTCATCAAAGAATCCTGAAAAAGATATCCACAAGAATATTAAGCTGCACAACTGTTTTCAACATTGATAATAATCATAAACGTTTCTTGAGCATCAACTCATGATATTAGAATGATTTCTGAAGGATCATGTGACGCTGAAGACTGGAGGAATGATGCTGATAATTCAGCTTTGATCACAGGAATATTCAAATAGAAAACAGTTATTTAAATAGCAATAATGTCACAATATTACTGTTTTTACTGTATTTTTTGACCAATTAACTGTAGCCTTATTATGAATAAGAGATTTCTTTCAAAAACATTTTAATTTTTGAGACTGAATAAATATTTTTGGTGAAATAGTTAGGGTCAGGGACATAGCAAATGCTGCCTAAAGTAGGAGAATGTGTAGTCATGTATTATTTAACTACAAATACCTGGCCAAATCTCACAATGAACACTGGGGTAACTCTCTGTTTGTTTAAGGTCTTGATAGAACGTGTGACTCTTCTCTGCGTCAGTGTGAGGGCTACGACCTGTCAGGTCTTCCCACCAGATTACACACTTACACAAGGGTCACGGAACCAGGTCTCTGACATCTGTCACACACACAGGGCTGCCTGCGGACAGCACTACAAGACAGGAAACAATTCAAGCAAACCTACCCAGAGGACATCTGATCACATCCACATGCGCAACAAATAATCTATCTTCACAATTCCCCAAAGACAGAGAGCGAGTGAAGAGCAGAGAAAGAGAGAGAGAGAGAGAGATTTATTAACAGCTATAGGCTATTCAGGTCTGTAGTTGTTCAACGATAAGTCCACTGATAACCAGTCATTTCCTGAGAACAGACCATGCAGTGTGCACCGCTTTTGTGGAACTACAAAATTTCCATTTCCAATTCTAAATCCTTAGACACTGTACGATATTTAACCCCCATGGTCCAGGGCCAGACCGTATCAGCACGTCCCCATTGGCTGCAGCATGCAGGCTAAAATCCAATTTCAGTGATAAGCTTCAGATTTGCAGTGAGGGCTGGAGTTGCGTTCCTCTCTGGATTGCATGCGTTTATCCAAGAAAAGGGCAACAGAAACGGTTCGGAAGCGGCAAGGGGCATGGCGGCCGTGTGGGTGTGGATGCAAGTGCAGACAGGTGTTGAATTATGATACAATTCATGTTCACACTCCTTCACTCAAGAACCACCTCTTACTTTCCGACCCCTGATCCCCAAACCAGCTACTTATGGGCATAAACCACATGCTATGGAGGTGAGATTAACATAAAATTGGCAGTTTTCATCCATCAGAGGTTAATTTTGTTTTGTGCAAAGAATATGTGTATGCAACGAGTAAATAATTTCATGGACATTGTCAACATAGAAAGAAATGTTGCACACAATTATCTATAATTCTCTATAATTAGCCACCTTTACACGTGAAATGGAAGAAATTGCAGTAAAACCTTTTCCAGTACCACATGCACTGACTTTTTACTTCTTTTTGCTAGCATACACACATCTACATGTGATATCATTTGCCAGAAAATTATTTTATTTTCTTCTTTCTTTTCAATACAAAGATGACTGTGATTTTTGACTCCTGTATCACAAGCTTACGAGTAAATGGAGTAATTGTGTCAGCAAAAACCTTGTAATTTGGCTCTCTCAGCAGACGTCTTACATCAGAGAGTTTTCACCATTTCAACTGTTATATTATTTTTTCATACATAGAATCAATACAGAACATTTTCACCAATGTTACAACTCCTTGAGCGAAGGAGTTTTGTTTTTGAGTTTTGAGAAAAAAAAAGAATATAGGTGATCTTCTTTCTCAGTACGACAGTATGATATGGCGATATGGCCAAAATCTTATATCACGATATGAGTAATTTTATTTCACGATAACGAAATATATCACAATATAGTTATTTTTGTTTTAAAGGTTTTTGTATTATCAACATTGAAATGTCTTAATTCTAATCACCATTTTCAACAGCATTTAAAAACTAATACTAGCCTAAAAAAAAAAAAAAATCTCAAGCTTACTGAAGACAAATAAACAGTGATAAAAAGAAAGCAAACTACAATAGAACAAAGACATAAATGAAATAGACCTACCTGAAAAACTTCAAGCACTAGAAATACTACATAAAATGTGTAAAGTAATCAAATGTATAAAAACGTGTAAATGAAATATACATTTATTCTTATTAAAGTTACAAATGTGATTCAGTCAAGAGCAGTGAGAGATTTTCTCTCTTTTGTTGTTTGATTAGCATTAATAACAACAGCAGGTACATTTGGATGCTGTCACTTTAAGACCGACTTAACGGGTCCATTATTCTTTCTCAATTTCGCAGTTCTTTCTCAACTGTCATGTTCATGTAAGACATTAATGACTCTGTTTACTTGCAAATACGTACAATCACTTTGACACAGAGGTATGTGTATTTAACCATTTAAGCCCAATTAGGCAGCAAAAAGCACTCAGTTCTGTTCTCACATGCTTTATGAGCAGCGGCTTCATGTTGCGCGTCTCTCAGACTGTGCGTGCATATACTGAAATGACTTATCTTTTGCTGCTAATATTGTATTTAAAATTACCTGTTTTTAAACCGCAGTGCTTAAAAACGCATGCAAACAATAAGCTTTTGTGACCACGCAACACAGCAATGTCACATGAGCATAACCTTGATAGAGACAATAGTCCAAAATCTCTACCGGTTGACAAATTTCTACTGGTTAATCGTGTCTACTGGTATATCGCCCACCCATAATCACGTCAGAGGCAACCCGATCAAGAGATTTGTGATCGTGCAGGGTCCGTCACGGTCGGGAGCAGTAAAATAATTGTAATGACACCACACAATTGAGGATTTTTTTGGACAAAACAAGCGGGCCACGCCCCTCCGATCGCTTGGGGGTGCAAATCGGGCTTAAAATCTTTAAGTGTGTGGCCAGCCTAACAAATCAGCTTAAATCAAGAAGTTCCATGATGCTACATGTGACCATTTCAACATTAGGTTCTGTTTACAAAGTGGTTGATCGATATGAATAGCTCAGCCATGAAACTCTATTCGTGTTATGATTGGTTGTTTCAATGTAACTTCCACAGCCATTCGATTTCACATATCCATTACTGCTTCCCTTTATAACCACGACGCATCCAAATGAATACACTAAGTCTGCGCGCAATGCAAATTCTTATTCTAGCCCTCCACCTCCCCAGCACCACCTGCCCAGATCTGCTACGGGAGGGTCTTTTTCTCTCTTTCTCTTTCTAGCAGTAGTAGAACATTTTATGTTCTGAGCATTTAGCAGAAGTTGTACTTGCTTTGCAGCAGCAGCGTTGCTCTAGTCCACCAATACCAAACCTATATACACTCCATTTACATTAATAAAATGTTTTATAAACTATTACACAAAATAGCAGATCAACTGTTTTCAACACTGATAATAATAAGAAATGGTTCTTGAACAACAAATCATCATATTAGAATGATTTCTGGAGGATCCGGAGGATTTCTAATGATGCTGAAAATTCAGCTTTGCATCACAGGAATAAATTACATTTAAAATATATTATCATATAAAACATATATTTGTAATTGTAATAATATTTCACAAATTAATTGTTCTGCTGTATTAAAAAGATGCAGCCTTGGTGAGCATAAGAGACAAAAACGTTAAAAATCTTACAGACTACAAACTTTTGAATATTATAGTACAAAACAAGAAACTTGCTGAACTGAACTTATTTTACACAACATTTACTCAAAATAAATTATAAATATTTTAAAATATTTACAGCAGAGTGGCTATTGCATACTATATATAGCCTTAAGATTTATCTAGAATTAAAGGACATAGATGAAATCGTTCCATTATAAGGGCGTGTCCACATTCTTTTGGCCGCATAGTGTATGTCAGATTACAAAATTATATTTCCAAACACCACCAGCCAAGCAAAGTCTGTTCCATCACGCATTTCCTGTCAGACCTCTTGCGGACTTAGAAATAGAAAAAAAAAAAAAATTAAATAGAAGAAGAGATGGCAATCTAGTGACTTTGGCTCTGGTCCAGAGCTGTCTATCGAGCAACGCTGTCTAGAAATTGGCATGCCAGAGAAGAACTCACTGAGGTGAATCACATGACATTATGGAGGTCACGCATGGGTCCAGCCACCTAAAGAGCCCAGATACAAGCAAGAAATAGAGTATTTTACAGACCACTGGTCCACCTGCTTCCTTCAGGACCCTCAAATTCAGTTTTTAATCGAAACCCATGAGTAATACAATTCATAGGACTTAAAACTAGTCACACTTTACTGGGCTGCCAAAGGACCCCTCAAGAGGTACCAAAAAAAGGGGCACCAAAAAGTACTTTATCATCAAATGAAGAGTGTGCTGGAACGCTGAATTTTAAATCACAGCACCTGGCTGGATAACAATGCTAAATGAGATCAAACTGACAGCCCAAATACCTTGGAGACCGTATGTCTTGCGTGGTTCACACATGCACACACATGCAAATGTCATGAGAGGCTTTACAATCACTTTGGAGGCATCTGTTCCACTTTTTATTTATTTTCTGAAAGCACAAATTGTTTCATACTCTTACAAAGAAAATGAATGTTGATCTTTGATGAAGATGCTTTTCATTCACCGTGATTAGAAAAGTCACTCAAATGGCAAAGCTCAACGTCCCCTCGCCATCGATTTTAATTGAGGCTTGATTACATATACAATGAACTGTACCAGGTCATGCATTTTGCAATTTGAAATATTTTCAGCTTTATTGAAAAACCACAGGGTTGATTTCTCTTGGGCATAGCGCAGCACAGTACAAAAGACTATATTACAATCACCGGATTAAACAAACGCGGCACGTTGAGAGAGATGATTAATTCATGGAGGTATTCTCCATTTCATACATTTATGAAGGACGTTACCCGTTAAAAAATATGTTTATGTATTCCGAGCACACCTGGCTGTTCTTTGAAACTTTCAGCAGGGGACAGCTCTCACTTCCATACAATGAGGACTGTTCTCATGCTCTGTCTGGGCTGTTACAGACCCCAAGCCCATTTTAATAGCTCGAAAATTGGTTGACGTGTCAGATTGCTACCTTGCTGATTATAAACAAGATTTCAACCTCAAGTCAGGCTTTCTCTGAATGAGTTAAACACATGCATGCTTTCAGCACCAGAGTCAGCTCCCAATTTCATGAGCTCAAGACATGCAATGCTGTTTAAATAGCTTTTAAAAAATCATAATGTTTATATATCAGGTTAACACTCTTAATTTCACAATAGACCATTAAAAAAAAATTGATCAAAATTACATTGAATTTTCAAATGGATTAAAATTGATTAAAGTCCAAATTACAATCATTTTACACAGTCACTATTCTGAAAAGTCCATGCCTACGGTGAAAGCATGCTAAAGCTTCAATAATGTCTTTCTGTTGGGGTTTAATTCGTTTAGAGGAAAAGATGTGACAAATTACAGAACATGAGGGTTAAACGGCTGATCACCAATAAGCTGTGTGATTGTACGCTGTTTCAGCAGTCCACCGGTCTGCTCAATGCAAGTCTAAGCAAAATTCTGATCTCATAGTCTGTGGTTCAATTTCACTGTAGATGCAAAAAGACTTTCAAATGGAATCATGACTCTGAGTATGACATGTCTCTGAGTATATCACATATTACTTGATCAAATGATCGCATGCAACCTTTCAAATCACACTTTTCTTTCAATGCAATGAACTGTCTTGATGCCATCCGCATAAGGCTGATATTAATTTAAATCTTAACATTACAGCACTTCACAAGCTTCTGTTAAATGTGCGTTTTCGCTCAAAATGTTTCTCTGTTGCATGCAATACATGGCCAATAGAAAGTTCGTCCATGCACAAAGCCCTTTGGGCTGAATCGAACACTTTGCATTAAACTTCAGATCGGAACACCCCAAATACACGGCATTCTTCTGGTTGACTGAGGGGCTTCAGTGCACAAAGTAAAACGCAATAATGAAATGAGAATATCTTACCCACTTTTCCTGATCACATACGATGCTTGATAATTCCAAGAACAGAAGTGCAACT
The DNA here is from genome assembly GCA_018749465.1 of Paracanthobrama guichenoti. Taxonomy (NCBI): domain Eukaryota; kingdom Metazoa; phylum Chordata; class Actinopteri; order Cypriniformes; family Gobionidae; genus Paracanthobrama; species Paracanthobrama guichenoti. Next base: position 22,368,892 of record CM031957.1, read on the forward strand.
ACTCTTCCATCTCTCCAAGGAGCCGTGCGTAACTTTCCAAGGGATGGTCAGCAGCTGTTTTTTTTTTGTTTTTTTGTTTTTTTAGATGCGCTGGGAAACGAGGTGAGCTTTAGTTTATGGCAGTTCAGCCACACAGAAAAAAAAGAGCGAGTCGAGCACCAGAGTGTACCGGTGGATAGTGTCTTTTTGCCGCGCTCTCACGCGCTGCTGATGCGGTGCGTGTGTGGTAAAGCAGATCTGTCCACGCGCTGTCACTGCGCTCTGCCTCCCCGGGTCCTAATGCTGAACCGCAGCGCCACTGAACTTTGAGTTACTGCACTGCGAGTCTGCGAGCATTGCATTATAACATCCAGAATATGTTTTCATCATTCCATCTTTTTACAATTAATGTACCCGAATCTTCAAGTACAATCAAATTGTTTTAATTGACAGGTTCAGTCAAAGGCTGTAACATGTAATCTCGAAGCTGTAAAACAATCCAATAAAAGGATAGGTCGGATTTTAACTCACCAATATAATAAAAAATAATAGTAGTAGCCTATGCTTTTTTTTGTTGGTCTGAGGAAATGTAGGATCATTTTTATTTATTTTTTATTTTTTTAGCAGAATATGTATTTTAAACGCCCAGTCTCACTCTTAAGAGAAAACAGAACAAGAATAGGCCTATTGATGACTCATCTTGCACTAGACAGATGTGTGTCCAATCAAACGCTCTGCTTCAACTAATATGAAGTTATTGTTTACACACTAATGTGTACCTAATGCTGCGTTCACGTGCTATCGAGATTATTTTATCGCTGCCTTCACGTGCTATCGGAAATTTCCTACTTCCCACTTCTGAAGTCATGATTACGATCTCATTGCTTTCAAAATTTTGCCTGGAGAAGGCAATTTTTTAAAGGTGTACTATGTAACATTTTTTCAGTAAATATCCAAAAACCACTAGGCCAGTGTTATATATTTTGTTCAATTGAGTACTTATAATATGCCAAATGTTTCCAAATATTTGTAAATCGTGAGAAAATTGCTATTTTAACCAATGAACTGGGACGTTTATTTTGCAGAAACGCTTTACTCTTACGCACAACCATTTCTAGGGTTTACAAAGAATGGTGTGAAAAGGGAAAAACATCCAGTATGCGGCAGTCCTGTGGGCGAAAATGCCTTGTTGATGCTAGAGGTCAGAGGAAAATGGGCTGACTGATTCAAGCTGATAGAAGAGCAACTTTGACTGAAATAACCACTCGTTACAACCGAGGTATGCAGCAAAGCATTTGTGAAGCCACAACATGCACAACCTTGAGGCGGATGGGCTACAACAGCAGAAGACCCCACCGGTTACCACTCATCTCCACTACAAATAGGAAAAAGAGGCTACAATTTCCACGAGCTCACCAAAATTGGACAGTTGAAGACTGGAAAAATGTTGCCTGGTCTGATGAGTCTGGATTTCTGTTGAGACATTCAGATGGTAGAGTCAGAATTTGGCGTAAACAGAATGAGAACATGGATCCATCATGCCTTGTTACCACTGTGCAAGCTGGTGGTGGTGGTGTAATGGTGTGGGGGATGTTTTCTTGGCACACTTTAGGCCCTTTAGTGCCAATTGGGCATCGTTTAAATGCCACGGCCTACCTGAGCATTGTTTCTGACTATGTCCATCCTTTTATGACCACCATGTACCCATTCTCCGATGGCAACTTCCAGCAGGATAATGCACCATGTTACAAAGCTGCCATACAATATCAATATGGGCCAACATTTCTGAAGAATGCTTTCAGCACCTTGTTGAATCAATGCCACGTAGAATTAAGCCAGTTCTGAAGGCGAAAGGGGGTCAAACACAGTATTAGTATGGTGTTCCTATACACTATATATACACTCACTATATATACACTCACCTAAAGGATTATTAGGAACACCATACTAATACTGTGTTTGACCCCCTTTTGCCTTCAGAACTGCCTTAATTCTACGTGGCATTGCTTCAACAAGGTGCTGAAAGCATTCTTTAGAAATGTTGGCCCATATTGATAGGATAGCATCTTGCAGTTGATGGAGATTTGTGGGATGCACATCCAGGGCACGAAGCTCCCGTTCCACCACATCCCAAAGATGCTCTATTGGGTTGAGATCTGGTGACTGTGGGGGCCATTTTAGTACAGTGAACTCATTGTCATGTTCAAGAAACCAATTTGAAATGATTTGAGCTTTGTGACATGGTGCATTATCCTGCTGGAAGTAGCCATCAGAGAATGGGTACATTGTGGTCATAAAGGGATGGACATGGTCAGAAACAATGCTCAGGTAGGCTGTGGCATTTAAACGATGCCCAATTGGCACTAAGGGGCCTAAAGTGTGCCAAGAAAACATCCCCCACACCATTACACCACCACCACCAGCCTGCACAGTGGTAACAAGGCATGATGGATCCATGTTCTCATTCTGTTTATGCCAAATTCTGACTCTACCATCTGAATGTCTCAACAGAAATCGAGACTCATCAGACTAGGCAACATTTTTCCAGTCTTCAACTGTCCAATTTTGGTGAGCTTGTGCAAATTGTAGCCTCTTTTTCCTATTTGTAGTGGAGATAAGTGGTACCCAGTGGGGTCTTCTGCTGTTGTAGCCTATCCGCCTCAAGGTTGTGTGTGTTGTGGCTTCACAAATGCTATGCTGCATACCTCGGTTGAAACAAGTGGTTATTTCAGTCAAAGTTGCTCTTCTATCAGCTTGAATCAGTCAGCCCATTCTCCTCTGACCTCTAGCATCAACAAGGCATTTTGCTTTTCCCATTTTCCCACATGTTTTTCCCTTTCACACTTTGTAAACCCTAGAAATGGCTGTGTGTGAAAGTCCCAGTAACTGAGCAGATTGTGAAATACTCAGACCGGCCCGTCTGGCACCAACAACCATGCCAAACTCAAAATTGCTGAAATCACCTTTCTTTCCCATTCTGACATTCAGTTTGGAGTTCAGGAGATTGTCTTGACCAGGACCACACCCCTAAATGCATTGAAGCAACTGCCATGTGATTGGTTGATTAGATAATTGCATTAATGAGAAATTGAACAGGTGTTCCTAATAATCCTTTAGGTGAGTGTATATATATATATCATATAATTAGAATATCATCAAAAAGTTTATTTATTTCACTAATTCCATTCAAAAAGTGAAACTTGTATATTATATTCATTCATTACACACAGACTGATATATTTCAAATGTTTATTTCTTTTCATTTTGATGATTATAACTGACAACTAAGGAAAATCCCAAATTCAGTATTTCAGAAAATTAGAATATTGTGAAAAGGTTGAATATTGAAGACACCTGGTGCCACACTCTAATCAGCTGATGAACTCAAAACACCTGCAAAGGCCTTTAAATGGTCTCTCAGTCTAGTTATGTAGGCTACACAATCATGGGGAAGACTGCTGACCTGACAGTTGTCCAAAAGACGACCATTGAAACCTTGCACAAGGAGGGCAAGACACAAAAGGTCAAAAAGAGCAAAAGAGGCTGGCTGTTCACAGAGCTCTGTGGCCAAGCACATTAATAGAGAGGCGAAGGGAAGGAAAAGATGGAGAGGATTGTGAAACAAAGCCCATTCAAAAATGTGGGGGAGATTCACAAAGAGTGGACTGCAGCTGGAGTCAGTGCTTCAAGAACCACTACGCACAGACGTATGCAAGACATGGGTTTCAGCTGTCGCCACTCTTGAACAACAGGCAGCGTCAGAAGCGTCTCGTCTGGGCTAAAGACAAAAAGGACTGGACTGCTGCTGAGTGCTCCAAAGTTATGTTCTCTGATGAAAGTAAATCAGGGTCCCAGAGTCTGGAGGAAGACAGGAGAGGCACGCAATCCACATTGCTTGAGGTCCAGTGTAAAATTTCCACAGTCAGTGATAGTTTGGGGTGCCATGTCAACTGCTGGTGTCGGTCCACTGTGTTTTCTGAGGTCCAAGGTCAACGCAGCCGTATACCAGGAAGTTTTAGAGCACTTCATGCTTCCTGCTGTTGACCAACTTTATGGAGATGCAGATTTCATTTTCCAACAGGACTTGGCACCTGCACACAGTGCCAAAGCAACCAGTACCTGGTTTAAGGACCATGATATCCCTGTTCTTAATTGGCCAGCAAACTCGTCTGACCTTAACCCCATAGAAAATCTAAGGGGTATTGTGAAAAGGAAGATGCGATATGCCAGACCCAACAATGCAGAAGAGCTGAAGGCCACTATCAGAGCAACCTGGGCTCTCATAACACCTGAGCAGGGCCACAGACTGATCGACCTCATGCCACGCCGCATTGCTGCAGTAATTCAGGCAAAAGGAGCCCCGACTAAGTATTGCGTGCTGTACATGCTCATACTTTTCATGTTCATACTTTTCAGTAGGCCAAGATTTCTAAAAATCCTTTCTTTGTATTGGTCTTAAGTAATATTCTAATTTTCTGAGATACTGAATTTGGGATTTTCCTTAGTTGTCAGTTATAATCATCAAAATGAAAAGAAATAAACATTTGAAATATATCAGTCTGTGTGTAATGAATGAATATAATATACAAGTTTCACTTTTTGAATGGAATTAGAGAAATAAATCAACTTTTTGATGATATTCTAATTATATGACCACCACCTGTATGAATGTATATATATATATCATTAAAACAGTGCATATTTACATACATGAATCATCAATGGAAGCTTATTGTATGTTTTATACACATTGAAAATAGCCTGTAATTGACTGACATTCCAGAATTGCAAGCAAGCTGACTATCTAGACATTGTGGTGACTGTTTATGGTTGTCAATGAATGGGGCACTAAATCAGGGGTGCCACTAGCAATTTTGGGCCCTATGAAAGAATATGAGGTTGGGCCCCCTATCTAAAATGTAATACTGACCTATTACGTGAGCTTGCTCATTCCACTCAGCACTGCTCGCTCAGTCCAGAATGCCCTTTGGAATGACATGCTGGTTCGAAAATAAAAGACTATGAAATAAGTAAGGCTGCCCCCGATTAAAGTTTTTTCTATAATCAACAAGTTGTTCATTTAAGCCATTAGTCGATTAAGCACTTTTATTCATTTAATTACATAAATATATATAGGCCTACTAATAAAACCAACCTCTGGGAGCCCCAAAAGTGCGTGGGCCCTTAGAATTGTCCTAACCAAATCACCCCACCCCCCTTAGCGGTGCCCCTGCACTAAATAGGCCTATTGTTTTGGCTTTAATAGTTTAAACTTAGTAATTCAGGTTATAATTTTTATTTCTTATGAATATTTTAATTCATTTTCTATGTAAAGCACTTTGAATTACCATTGTGTATGAAATGTGCTATATGAATAAACTTGTCTTGCCTTGCCTAATAAGATTTTCTAATAAGAATAAACCTGGTGTCCCCCATGACTCCTGTTCTTTCTGACAGCAAAGCATTTGAACGCAACACTCTCGTAATCATGACTTCAGAAGTGGGAATTATGATATTTCCGATATCGCATGAAGGCAGCATTTCATTTGGGTGATTCCTCCCTTTATGCCTTCTATGGCAACAAAGGTAAGATGAATAATTAGCCAACAAGACCATCGATTACAGGTAGGCTACCCATTTTCAGAAATGTAAGATGGAAATTCGGACTCTAAATTCAGATTGGTTAAGCAATGTTATTGTTTATGCACTGCAGTTGTAAAATAGCTAAAATAGGTGCACCAGCATGTTCTGCATTAAAATTAATTTGTTCATTCATTTGACCTCATAATCCATTGATGTGATTGAAGTTGTACATTTTGCCTAAAAAGATTCTGATTCAATGAAACACTTTCAAAGCCATTGTAAAATAGCTAGAATTGGCACATGACCTCACATCAGTTGAATTTGATAGAAGTTGCTACATTGCTTGGCAACCGTAAACACTCTACAGTTATTCTAATAAACTATATTATTGTCAGTAATATCAGTATTCATTGAACATTGGTGTCTTTTATCATATTGCTATTGCTGTCATATTATAAAAGCAATAAACCTGAGGCCATACAATACAGGTATTTTGCAACAGTTAAGTGGGTTTTATTGCTTGTGAAGTAAAAATGTCCATTGTTGCATCGACTGTTAGTTACTCATAACTGTCAGTAATCATTGTACAAGATCAGCTTCCAGAATTGACAGTGATTTTGTATTGTGTCTTCTTTGGAACTGTCGTGAGTACCACAATGATTGATTAATTGGGATTTCTATAGTTTTGCATACTAAATTATGTGGTCTTTCTTTCTTTCTTTCTTTCTTTCTTTCTTTCTTTCTTTCTTTCTTTCTTTCTTTAAGGTTCTTTATTTTGGTGTGTTTAGGTGTGTTTTTATTTCCTTCACTTTTGAGGTGGGTGGACAGGGTAATTAATCATAGGGATGTAGATCCTAAATTAGATGCTTGACTCCTAAATCAAACAGGCATTTAAGTTATTAACATTAAGCTTTTTTACATCTCCATTCAAACATTTTCCACTTCCAAATGTCTTTGTCCGCAACATGAAGTTGTTTATTTGTGATATGGTCAACCCATTTAAAGATACTTGGCATTTAGGGACTTGTCATTCATTGGCAGGACCAAGCGATCCACACAGAATTAGAAACAGACCTTTGTGCTCCAGCCACCCACGCCATACATTTACCAGGGCTGACCGTTGTAGGAGTGGGGTCATGTCCAAAGGGACTGGGAGGGACGCCCGTCATTTCCAATGCGCTGCCACTCACCTCATCTGACAATATAAAGAGACACTCCATCCCATCTAATGTTTGGCGACCCCAAAGGCAGGTCAGTCTGTGAGCACCGCTCCCTTCGTCTGTGATTAAAACCTTCATCAGAAGCGCCCTGAGCTTCAGTTTTGAGTCCCTCACATTAGGCAGTAGTAACTACATTATTGAGTAATTACTTTCAAGGTCTCTGTGTTTTCCCCGTTGTCAAGCCACAATGATGGATGAGTGCGAATATCAGTAATACTGTGTTTCTCGCAAGACGAGATTCTCCTGAGAAATTTGATGAACTTAATAAAGAGTGCCAGAAAAACTATAAAAGTCCCAATAAATAAATAATTCCGATACTCATCGCAGACAAGTTTGATGCGCTGTAAGTGAATTGTTTCTTCAAGCTTTGGATGACAGTTATTGATGTCATGTGATTATGAGTGAACAAAAGGTTGCATAAAAAACTGATTCGCATGCATGTAAACAATTCGAAAATCTGCCAAACAAACTGGCAGAACAGCGGGCAGGTGTACTAGACAGCAATTTGTAAAAAAATAAATTAAAAAAACCGTGGTCAAGGGCATTACAATAGCAGTCAGAATGGACTTCCACACACATTTGTTGGCCCCATTTTCTTTTCTTTTTTCCTTGAGGCTTTGAAACACTCCCTATAGCTATCGAAATCAGAGATCTAAGCTATTGAAATGGATTGCTCGGAGAGAAAGGGTATGTTGTCACTCTGCTGATATTTGCACAGGCTATACCCCAGTTTATTCAGGAACACAATTCTCATTTCCTGGCCTTTTCTGTAGGGACAAAGTTTCCATCTAAAAACTTCATGTAGTGCATTGCAAAAGGAAAAAAAGCGAATCATTCTGGCTTCATGCTGTTGGTTAGACAGCTGGTTAGTGGGAGAGGGTGAGACAGCTAAGTTCTCACTGCAGATGACTCGATGGGCTTCCGTCCGAGCGTGTCCATGGAGATGACACCCAAGTTCTTGATCAACAACAACCTGGACGCATGCTATCCATGTGTTTTGATTCTTAGGTTCCCAAATGTAACTTTGTTGAGTCAGTTTAAATATTCAAATTTGGCAAAATATGAAGTCTGAACTATCTTGCAACAATCTTTTGAGTTTCCTTCTAGCATAAGGCAACACATGCTTGAGGTTGAAGCTTGGAAGCAAACAGATGGGCCGAGATGAGATGATTTCAATCAAAACACAAGATCTCTTCCATCTGGGCTCTTATGGCACTTTGAAGATAAAGTGTAATGTGACTATGCGAAGCCTTTCTTTCATTTAATGCATTTCTGCCAGCTGGAGATGGAGACTGTGGCATTAGATGGAAATATTGTCAGATCTGATTTTAAGACTGAAAAATCTTAGACAAACATGGAACCGCTTGAGAGTTAGATGACAGGCTTTGGATATTAGGAGATTGTGCTTTTCGATTCAGACGTTCCTGTTGAATTTGCATCTTGAATATGAACTTCTCTGCCTCTAGTGCTTTATATTTCTTTTTTAATCCCCGCCTAGGTGCTTTTGCTGGAAGACCTAGACCTTGACATGGAGACGGTCTCATTAAATCTCACATCAAACCTTAATGGATCAGTCAAAAGCACCTCACACACGGACCGTAATGGCTCCTCTCTCTCACGAGAATTTTGATCCATGCAGAGGCTCGATAAATTCCACTCACGGCATGACTGTGGTTGAAAGGAAATAAGTAAGAAGCAGGTGAGAGACTGTCACACCTTTACAATTTCACAGCATTTTATTGAGTTCTGTCCTCTACTGTTAGCATTCTTTCACTCAACTCGGATGAAACTTGCTCAAAGGTTGCTTTTGCATAGCTCAAATGCTTTTTTAGTTATGTTGTAGATCAACTTTGCAAATTTTGTTTATGAAATACATTTTCTTACATATTCTTGGGAGAAATATAAAGATACTAATGACATAATTGTTGACATATGACATTGTTGTTTTATAAAGCTGTTTTTTTAACCCTTAAATGCATACCTCGGGTCTTTAGTGACCCGGGACGTCATACCCTCCTCCTCATTCATTTTTTAAAGTTAGACATCAACCTTCTTAGTATTTCTCAATCAATTCATTATAAACAATATAACAAGAAAAAAAAATGACAAAAGAGTGCGATCCAAGGTGTGTAACAGTGTAAGTATATGTTTTTTTTGCACAACAATAAATGAATCTTTGATGACAAGTGATAAGTGCAATTCACCTTTATTCCACAAGGTGGCAATGTCTGATACACAATAATGAAGTGATGTTTCACTCATAGGACCATATAATACACACGGCGCAATGCAAAGTGTTTTTTCCCATTACCATAACTGAACTCCAGCTCTGTCTGGAGGCTTCCTAAAGCTCAGATAGTACACACTGTAAAGACAGTAATGATGATGTTGATTTTATATCAATTCCAGCGCGAGTCCAAATCGATGACGAAACAATGGAAGAACTAATTTTTCAACCCGAACCTTGAGCAGGACGTTTCTCAGTGATGCTACTCAGTTTGAGGTACATTATGAGATGTTTTCAACTGTGTGCATGCATTCGTTACATGCATACGTTAGCCCAGCACTAACGTGAATGACTGATGTAAACATTAATGTACAATTAGTAATATGCACCTATAGGTGGGTGCACAACTCGCATACACTCTGCTTATTACACACACAGGGATGCGCAGCAGCACACAAACATTTTTAAATATAAAAAATAAAAGGATTCCTCTCTGGAGAAGTGTTCAGTCTTTCCGCTCGCAAATTCCGCCATGTAAATAGCAAATCCGCCATGGTGCGAGCGCAACTGGCTTTTAAAGGGAATGGGAGATGAGTCTCTGATTGGTTTATTGCACGTTACACCCAAAACACACCCATGACTCATTAAGGGACTAGGTACAACTCTTCTGGACAATCGTTTTTTCTGTCTTTCGGTCGTTTCTGTCACGCTTCAGACCATGCGCTCAGATCGTTAAAATAGGGCCCATAGTTACCGCAGACAGTTTCTACGAATTAAAATGTGATGTAATGTTTGTCTGTCCTGAACCTCTGGCTCTCTTTTTTGGCTTATGGATCTTCACTTTTGTATTTTGTAAGTAAATGTCTAATTAAAAAAAAAAAAAAAAAAAAAAAGTTACCGCAGGCAGAAAACAAAAGAATAGGAAGAATCATCAACAAACTTGAAATGGCTCAGTGATTTACAGCAGAGCGAGAACTGAACACAATCAAACATTAGTGTTACTGTCACTTGATGGTGGATCTGGTGAAGACGCTGTCAGCGATCAAAATATTGATTTTGAAGATATTGAAAATGATCAACTTTGTTTGAGATGAATATGAGCAGATGCTGAATGTACTGTGAAATGAGCTCTGATGAGGACAGTGATGATGGTGTAAAACATCTGCTCAAACTGAACCCTTCCAAGCTCCAAAAGATAACAAAATATGCTTTATTTAATTTTTCTGTAATTCTTACTCTAATAACAATTAATCTGATCCATCCGTGTTAGATATAGCCCTGGGTCGCTAAAGACCCGAATATGTAATAATGATTGGCGAAACATTCATGCACTTAAGGGTTAAGAGCACGTTTGCGGTAACTAACATTATGCAACTAATTCTTGAACTGAACTTGTAATGAATCCAGAATATTCCTTTAGGTTAAACTTGTCGCTCATTTTGTGATCCATGTATGAAAAACAAATCACACAGGTTGATGTGAGGGTCAGTTATGTTATATATTCAGAATATTCAGTTTGGGCTGAATTATCCCTTAAAACTATTTCTTGTCTTGTACTGAGTTTGAGTGAATGTTAGCTGAATGATAACATGTATGTAACAGCTTTGTCTCTTCTCTGTGTGTTTGAACTCTGACCCCTGAGCTGTGCCATGATATACTGTTTAGATTCACAGCTTAGAATGAGCAGGCAAATGTGTTCCGGCTTATATTCAGTAATAATCAAAAGTCTTTCAAGTTAAGTCGTCTAAATGTATTTATATGTATATACTGTATCTTGTCTATGGAAGGCGTAGGACAATAAAATGTTCATCCAATGATTTTCCGAACAACAAAACAATGAGCTTATGCTGTGTTCACACCATAACTACTGTAATTTGGAAGAGATGGAAACCCGTGGCGTTATACTCGGAGCGGTTCGTGACTCGAATTTCACTGCATTTCAGTGGCAACCCTATCAATGGCAAAATGAATCTGCAGCAGTCAGGAGGTACAGGTCAGTGCTCTTTAAGTTGTTTATGCTCATTATTATTGTAATGTTAGTGCTTTGAGACATGAAGTGGTTTAACGCTTTTGTTTGCTCCCTGCTGTACGCTTTTGTGTGTTTTGGAGGAGGTGTGACTTTGGAGAAGCTCTGAAGGGAGGGTGGGATCTTATACTTTCAAAGCTAACTTGCTATTCCTAACCTCTCCGAAAAATTGCCTACCCTACCTTTAAATAAGAAAAATGCAAAATAGCAGCATTTCAGTAGTGTGCTCAGACTTTTGGTTGCTACTGTAAAAACATGTATATCAAATGCAGAAATTATTTCTCTTTTTGGACAAAAAAGAAAGTTAAAAGAGACTAAATGTGTATTTAAAAAAAAAAAAAAGTTTCCTTATTTTGCTTTCAGTTCATTTCCAACCTTCCCTGATTATTCTCTCCCCTAAACATCCTCATTAGTCCTCTTAAATTCATCCAACAGTGATGAGCCACAAAGAGCAGATTCCATCAGGCTGATAGTTACTTCCTGTCTGCCAAGCTTCATTAGACTATATTTACCTTCCACCATCAGCCTTTTTTGTTGGCATAATTAAAGAGCAAATGGTGACCTTGTGACCCCAACCCCCCTCCGTACCCCC